>JAMWYP010000491.1:0-184035 GCA_025563575.1 Acacia pycnantha | reverse complement strand
ATATACTTGTTATGCTAGGTTAGCTTCAAAGTATCTAACTTTATTATGTCTGAGTTATGAACTCTTCTGTTTTTTTAAATGAAAATAATAATAAAGGGTCATATGACTTAGCTTGTAGCCAATACCTATGTAGCACCGATACTCTAAAAAAAAAAAATCTAACGTATCGGACACGCGTATCGGGAACATATCGAAAACGCCAGGATTTCTTTTCTAGCCAGGGTCAACATGATGAGTTGAGAATGGAACTTCTGAGAAAGCGAACCAGTTTAGGTTTTGTGGTATTAACCGTTAAAAAATTATTTTTATTTTAGATTATTTACACATTAATAACTTTAAAAAAAAGTAGGAAAATTAAATGTAAACTATTCAGATTAAATATAGACAACTCAGACTTTAGTGCTCATCATCTTAAACGAACATCGAAACCATTTTTGGAAAAAGAAAGAAGCTTCAATTGTCATGATCCTCCTCTTTCACTCTTCCTATCAATGTTTTTTTTTACTACAACAGAGTCAAAACTAACACGCACATATTTGAGTCACATAGTAACATATTTGAATAGATAAAAATTTCAATTTTTATTAAATTGTGATATTTATATATCATACTTCTAAATGCTTCCATCCACTAACTTTAGTAAACCTCATCAAGATCTAATTTGGCTATGAAAAATATTACATCTGACCTTTAATATAAAATCTAGTTTTTAATATAGTGTGCATTATAAATTAGATTTTATATTAAGAATAAAATGTAGTAGTAAAATGAGAATTAATTATATATCCTTAGAGTTACTCCCAAGTAAAATTAACCAATAGAGTTGGTTTAGCGGTGTAATTAAGGCCTGGCTAGAACCTTTGGGTCTCGAATTTGAGTCCCCGAAGGAGTTATTTATATTGGGAGAGGAAGCCATGAACCTCGAACCAAATACCAGAGATGATAATATTAAAAAAATGACAAAAGTTATTGATGGAATTGCAACAAAATAAAATTTCATTGCTAATTTATTACTCCCTCCGGTCCTAATTATAGGAGAAAATTACCAGAATTTTGAGGGATTAAGGAAGGAAGTTTAATTAGTTAATTATGATGGAGGCTAGCAACCAATGGGAAGTATAATGTTAAACTGGGATACCACCTGACGCAAGACAGCGCCGCGACCCGTTCTCCTCCTCCCGGAAGCTCATTTCAAATCCCAGGTGCAGTTTGGAAAAAAACCTGGAAAGTCAAAGCCATTCCCAGAGTGGTAAACTTTTTGTGGAGATGCTTATCCAACTCACTTGCAACAAATGGAGCCTTATTTAAAAGAAAGAGGGGCCCTACAGAGGTATGCCGATGCGCAAAGTCTCTGTGAAACTCGGAACACCTCTTCTTCCACTTTGCCATTGGGTGAGGTGCGTCACGGTTTGGTAGTGTTTGTCAATCAAAAGTGACCTTGGTAATATTCACACTTTAATCAGTGGTGGATTACTATTATGCATCCATCTTGCCCATTATCAGACTTTGATATTGCTTCCATTAGCTGGTTATTATGGTTTATTTGGAAGGGAAGAAACGATCAGGTCTTCAATGGTATAGCACCGGATCCCAGAGCGGTCATTGAGAAAGCAAAGGTGCTACTTGGTCACTGGAATGCGAATTTCCCCAGGTATGATGAAGAAATAACCCCTAAGCCTCCAATCAAAGTCGTCCGATGGATCCCAGGGAGAGACATATGCTAAAGGTCAATCCGGATGGCTTCTTTGTAGAGTCTTCCTTGTCATTGGCCTGGTTTGTCATGATCATTGGGGCCATGTCCGGTGGACTTTTCTTGACAAAGTCAAATCAATTTCAGCCTTTATGGTGAAGCTTTAGCATTGCCGGGGCTTTGATGATTGCCCAAGATGCAGGGAATAAAAATGTCATTTTGAGACCGTTGCGCCGGACCCTCGAGCGACTTGCAAACAATTATCATCAGGATTCTTGTGAATGGCAATCTTGGGGCGTCCTCGATGATATTCTACTTGCTCTTAAATCTGATTCCAGCTTTTCAGTTACTTTTACTCCCTTCCAAGGGAATCGAGCAGCAGATTGGTTTGTTGTATCTACTAATAAGGAGGTGTGCCACACCGCTTTGTAGTTGGTTGTTTGCTTTCTTGTGCTTTCTTTTGTTGAGTTGTTTTGTGTTTACTAGGCTTATTGCCTGAGTACCTTCTTTTGTTTCCCTGTATCGCGTTGACTCCAGTTATCAATGTCATTAGAGTTGTTCAAAAAAAAAAATTAGTTAATTAAGTGTATTTTCCTAAAATACCCTTACCCAAACTTTAAAATGACATTAAGGAAACACTTGTTGAACAAATTCAAGCCGTACGCATAGCTAGATATAAGAAGATGACAATTCTTGATTAGGATTTATCTACTTTTATAAGAAGATGAGACTTGTTTTTTTTTAATATGTCACAATCACGGTGGAATGATAGAAACCGTCTTTTTTAAAATAAAAAAATTGTTTGATCCTTCATTATTTTCGCTCTTCAAGTTTGTTAATTTTATTGGCCATGTCGATCGGAAAAAAAAAAACAGTTTGCAAAGTTTACTTCAAAATATATAAGTGTATTATTAAATTATTATTGTCTTTAATTATTATTGAAAAAGTATAAATAGGGGTATTATAGAAAAAAATTAACAAAAGTTAAAACTTGTTCTTATAATTATTACCAAAACCAAATCCAAAATTTGTTCCTATAATTAGGATCGGAAGGAGTACTATTCTTCAAATACAGGTATATAAAAGAGTTTATAACTAATTAAAACGAACTTTAAAATTGGGTCAGTTATTGAACTGATTTAATATTTATTGGCCAAGAATAATCAAATTGTACACATGATTGGTTATGACGACTAAATTAATATATTTTATATTAAAATATTATATATGCGTGTGAATAAAAATGAAAATAAAAGTATGAAATTAATTTAATAATATATCATTTTTTTTTTTCCGGAGATGTGTCATGTGGGTAGGCAGCCATGAGGTGAGAGACCAATGTGCTACTGTTTTGTGATTGTCGACTAGCTTAGTTTCATGTAAGTAGGATATTCAAAGATCTGTTACATCTCAAAGCTAACGATCTTATTTTATGGTAGTATAAATTATGGGGATAAATGTCTACATCTCAAAGCTAACGATCTTATTTTATGGTAGTATAAATTATGGGGATAAAAATCTCTCTCTCTCTCTCTCTCTCTCTCTCTCTCTCTCTCTCTCTCTCTCTCAAAAAAAAAAAAGTATCTCATCATCATATTAAAAAAAGGAAAATACTTATGTTAAATTTCTTGTATCCATATATTTCGTTGAGTCATTCAAGTATATGTAACCCATGTGTCCTATTTTTGAATCATTATCATTTAAATATAAATGTATATGAAGAAACTAGGACACTTGGCCACGTGTGATTGAGAAGCCTCATGTAATAATGGATATAACAAACTTGATATAAAAAGAAAGAAAGACTAAATTAAGAATTTTTCTTAGAAAATAATAATATCAATAATATATACTTAACCTAACTCTTTTTAATGCTAATGAGATAGTTAAAAGTGAATTATGTAATAGAAAGGAATATCAGGCATATATAAGAAATTTTTATTTATTTTGTAAAGGTATTATTATAATATTAAATAATACATGCTAAGAAAAATAGATATTTATAGTGTTGAATTTGACATGAATAGTTTATTATTGTAGATTTTCTTTATATGTAATATTATATAGGGTTAAGGTGCAAAAATAGACATATGCTTTTTCAAAAGAGCGTCAGGTGGCAAATGCTTTTTTAGGTGCAAAAGTAACTACGTGGTTACAAAAGTGGAGTAAAATTAGCATTGACCGTTAGTTTGACCAAAAACATTAACATGGATGCGACTCAAGCAAATTTTTTCCTACTTGGCGGTGAAAAAAGAAGAAATTAAAAAAAAAATGCACACCTTCCTTCCTTGAAACTTCACCCTTCCTTCCTTCCTTCTCCATTCACCTGCATTGCTTCTAATGGGAAAGGCCAACGAAGAACAGCCTTCACCTTACGGTTTAGCCTCAGAGGATCCCAGAGAATGTGGAGGTCCGGTGTGGGTGTAGTCTGTTCCACAATTCGAAAATTCATTGGTCTCGGATGCATTTTCATTCTCGCTATTATCTGTTGCCGTGTTTCTCTCTGCTTGTATTTTGGTTATCCCCATTTTTTCGGTACTCAGATCAGAAGGATCTGAACTCCGATGCCAAGTACAAAGGTGGGTTCTGGTTGATTCCCTTATCCATTTTTGGGTTTCTGCATTGTGGCATTGTTTTGAAGGCAAAGTAACATAAATCTATTTTCTGTTTGTTGGGCCATTGTAATCCTTGGTTTGTTTCAGAAAATAATTATCTTAGCCATATATTTGTGAATAATTCGCTGACGGTTACTGCGATTTGCTAAATCCGGGAAAAGAAAGTGCTGAAGGATGCGGTGTTTTCGGGCCTTCGTCATCTATTGTTTCTATTTCTGTTTACTTATCAGTGAACGAATTTCAAAAAATTTCGGAAATTTTTTTCTAGCGTTCCAATATCGATGAGCAATGGAGGTTGAACTTGGGATGATTTAGGTTTTCTCCAGTTCTTCGTTCCCCAATTCCCCCGATAACTTTGTGTTTGATTTTGATTTTTATTTATTTATCCAGATCTTTCTTTTTCAAATCCTTGGCTTTCCAGGACTCCCCCTCCAAAGATCTCATCCATGTCGAAGATGGTAGAGGTGATGGGTGTCGGAGATGGTGACGGTTAAAGAGGAGTAGAGGGTGACCGCGAGGAGATCGAGGGGTGGGGCGGCGGAGATCAAGGAGGTGGGGGGCGGTCCAAAATCTGAAAGAAGAACAGATCGTGGAGGGGCTCTGGTTCAGTCTGCACGCTTTGGGGAAGAAGGTCAAAATCTGAAATTATCACGGAGGACTAACTTGAAACTTTTAAAAGTTCATGGAGGGACTAATTTGAAATTATCGAAATGTGTCCGGGGCTAAAGCGTAATTTATAACAACCCGAGACCATCAACATCCACGTCATCATCCACGTCCTCATCCACATCATCATTTTCAGTACAAAAAAAGTCAACTAACGGTCAATGCTAATTTTGCTCCACTTTTGTAACCACGTAGTTACTTTTGCACCTAAAAAAAGTATTTGCCACTGGACACTCTTTTGAAAAAAGTACATGTCTATTTTTGCACCTTAACCCTATTATATATAACAATACTTTTACATAGTAACCATTGAAATTTAAACAGAGACATTTATTTTATAAGTGGAAAGGGGACGAAGTTAGTGGAGACATTAAGGCATGTGTGTGCGTCACCATACATATAGAGGACACCAACTAATTAACTACTTTGGTCCTTATTATAAAGGGTTAAGGTGCAAAAATAGACATATGCTTTTGTCGGAGGAGCATCCAGTAGTAAATACTTTTTTTAGGTGCAAAAGTAACTATGTGGTTACAAAATAGGAGCAAAAGTCATATTGACCGTTAAGGGGGTGGATGTTGACCGTTAAGTTTGAATGTTTGACTTAAACATATGACGTGGACGCTGACTGGGTGTGTGTTGCAGGCAAGTGGCAGTTGATTAATGGATAACTTGGAAAATAATTAATTATTTTATCTAAATTGATTAATTACTAAAATCTAACCTAACACACATGGCAAATCAGGGAACTAAATCGATTAAAACCCAAAAACTAAATAAATAAAAAAATCAAAATCAAAATCCCTAATGCATAATCTGATCTCCATCATCCTGCCGCCTCCTGAATCCGACTGAATCCTCGGCCCCCCTTTCGGATCCACCTTCACTTCCAAAATCTCCGGCACCTTCACTTCGAAAAAAAATCCCTAAACCCTAAACCCTCCCTCCCAAACTCCCAATTCATCCATTCCCTCCAAGCAAAATAAAAATAAAAATTCATCCATTCCCTCTTTCTTTACTGTCTCCGTCACACCCACATCCACCGAAAAAACCACCACTACCAGGCCACTAGTTCAAGCTTTAGCCATGGAGAAAGATTATTCCAAGAAATCAAACCAGAACCAAGAATCCTCACACAAGAAAATCAAAGCAGAATTTAATAATCACCGAGAGAATCACCGAGAGAATCGGAGGCAAGAGATTCGGCGGGCTCTTAAGCGCATTTGCGGCATGCTCTTCCTCTCGGCCGAACGTACACATTGCCCACTTGCCAAAAAATACATTTAGGAACTTAGCCTATGAGGATCAGTTAAAAGGGGATCGTTAAAAATGAAAAAGGCATACCATATGGTCGGCGAGGTTATCGCAAATATTGAGGCTTTCAATATCTCCATACTTGCTTATTTCCTCAAAGAAATCTTCATAGAATTCCTGCATTTACGAGATTAATGTAAAAATAAGATCTGCTAAAAAATTGGTAAAATCGACTTCTACGCATAGAAAAAAAGAGAGAGGAAGGAACCTCGAAATGGTCTTGAATCTTGCGGGGGTCGATTGGTTGGCCCTGGGCGTCGATGCCGGGGGTGATCATGTTGGGACGCTGGTACATGTTGGAGAGCAAAAGATTGGGGCTTATGCTGGGCTTGGTAAGGAGTCTCGAGCATCGATCTCCATGCACTGCAAGCACCGATCTTAAATAAAATGGACGAATCTGTGCAAAGATCGGAAGCACAAGGTGCCGGAGATTTTGGAAGTGAAGGTGGATCCGAAAGGGGGGCCGAGGATTCAGTCGGATTCAGGAGGCGGTAGGATGATGGAGATCAGATTATGCAGATTAGGGATTTTGATTTTGATTTTTTATTTATTTAGTTTTTGGGTTTTAATCGATTTAGTTCCCTGATTTGTCATGTGTGTTAGGTTAAAATTTAGTAATTAATCAATTTAGATAAAATAATAATTATTTTCCAAGTCATCCATTAATCAACTGCCACTTGTCTTGAACACACACCCAGTCAGCGTCCACGTCATATGTTTAAGTCAAACATTCAAACTTAACGGTCAACATCCACCCCATTAACGGTCAATGTGACTTTTGCTCCTATTTTGTAACCACATAGTTACTTTTGCACCTAAAAAAAGTATTTGCTACTGGACGCTCCTCCGACAAAAGCATATGTCTATTTTTACACCTTAACCCTATTATAAATCACCTGTAATTTATTTTTACAAGCTAATAAATGTATTAAATTGAAATAATTTTTCAAATGCGCCCGTGTTAAAGTTTTTCCTCTCCTACATTTACAAATTATTATCACTTATCACTTATCTCTCATCTTTCTCTCCTTCTAGTGAGAATTAACAAACAAAAAAAAAAAAAAAAGATAAAATTGAATCAAGATCATAAAATATCTTGCAAATAACTTTTATTTAGTACTAAGTTTTTTTTTTACTACAAGTATAATAAGCACTAGAGTGTTTGTTTTGGTTTGGGCGGCTTGGGAAAGTAAGAAGAATTTTTTTTTTTTATTAAAAATATCTTGCATTAATTTGTGCCCAATAATGCCTACCTAATTATAGTTTGCCATAAAATTTAAATCTAGTTATCACAAAGTGTTTGTTTTGGTTTGGGCCGCTTGGGATATTTTGTTTTTGTTGGTTTTGTATTTGAGAAAATAACAAAATGGTATTAAAATATAGGGAAAACAATAAATACCGTGTGAATTTTTAAAACCCAAAAAAGTCTTTTAACACTTGTAAAGATCAAAGAGGTGACATATGGGATGAAATTAAGATTTTAAAGTACTGATAATTTTACCATAATATCCTCAATTTTTTATATAAAAAGAGAAAAGGCACCTTGCCAGAGATCTATGGCTTCGGCCGCCAAAGCTAATTAGCATACAGCTGAAAATGCGTATTTCATTCGAAACAAAAATCAAACCATGGTTTTAGATCCAAAAACAAGAAATCCAACCTTTCAAGCCAAGATCAGCCATGGCGACGACGGTAAGCAATCACTTCACTTGCAATGAGCTTGAATTCGTGAGCCGTCGTACTTGGTATCCACCAGAAACAAGAAAGCTCATGGTCTTACTTGATTATGACAAGATCTACCATATATATTCATGTTTAGGATCATTTTAGGTATCATTATCCCTGTTAGTAATTCTTAGATATCTCACGCGGTTTTAAATTTTTTATGTCTTATTATCATATTTAATGTTTTGATTACCGGAAAGTCTGAGAAACTGAGAATTATGGATGTGTGTTACAGTTAGCGCAGCTGCAAGAAAAGCTACAACGTATGAATGCGGAAAACGTGAAGCTGCGGGACATGTTGAGCCATGTGAGTGATAATTACACGCTCTGCAAATGCATCTGGTTGCATTAATGCAGCAGCAGCAACCCCAACAGATTCAACGTACCCAGAGCACAGCAAACGAGTTAATTAACTAACTGTACAGTAGTACCTAGAAGCATATAGATTTAGATTTGACCCAGTTTTATATATGAATCTGAAGTTATGCTTGCCTAATTTGATTTGATTTAGGTTGTTCGATCAAAACCTGTTCGAGCAAACCGGCTCTGTTGGAGCTTCCTTCAGAAAGTAGTGCATGTTTTTTTAATTAGAAAGACAACTTTGTTAAAATAAAGGAAAAATATAAGAAAATACTAATTGAATTCTAAAACCCTAAATAAGTTGTAGATTATTATTAAGTGTAGTTAATTTAGAGTTCGAGTAGTTTTATCTTATCTTTTTTCTTAAAACTAACAGAAATAAAATGGTACACCCAGATGGCCCTCTTTACAAAAATGCAAACACGTACATGCATGTACGGGCGGAATTAGGGTGGCCCCGACCCCCTAAAATTATAGAATGAAACTCAAATTTTTAGAAAATTATATTTTAGTCATATAAAAATTTCACTATTTTCAATTTAATCTTTACTAAAAATGAGATGTCTATACATAGGGTTGAAATGCAATTACATGAACACCTTGGTCCTATTCTGTAATTTTTGCTCCAATTGCAATTTTTGACTCACCCGGTGCATGAATGACAACTATTCTTGATTAATATGAAAAAATTTCTTCCTAATTTACATTTTCGTGGTACGAGCAGGGTAGGGTAAGAGGTTGCATACGAGAGAGAAGTGTTTTTAAATATATGCATTTGATAAATACTAAATTAAAAACGTCAAAAATAGAGAGACTAAATTAATAATTTTTCTTAGAAAACAATAATATCAATAATATATACTTAACCTAACTCTTTTAATGCTAATAAGATAGTTAAAAGTGAATTATATAATAGAAAGGAATATCAGGCATATATAGGAACTTTTTTATTTTTTATTTTGTAAAGGTATTATTATAATATTAAATAATACATGATAAAAATAGATATTTACAGTATTGAATTTGACATGAATAGTTTATTATTGTAGATTTTCTTTTTATATATGTAATATTATAACAATATTTTTACATAGTAACCATTGAAATTTAAACACAGACATTGTAGATTTTTTTTTTACTACAAATAGCTTGCATTAATTTGTGCCCAATAACGGCTACCTAATTATAGTTTACCATAAAATTTAAATCTAGTTATCACAAATAGTGTTTGTTTTGGTTGGATATTTTGTTTTTCGTTGGTTTTGTTTTTGAGAAAATAACAGAATTGTATTAAAATATGGGGAAAAAAATATAAATATCATGTGAATTTCTAAAGTCCAAAAAGTCTTTTAACACTTGTAAAGAACGGAGAGGTGACATATGGGATGAAATTAAGATTTTAAAATGTTGATGATTTTACCATAATATCCTCAATTTTTTATATTAAAAAAAAAAAAATACCCCGCGCCGCCAAAGCTCATCAACAAACCGCTGAAATGCGTATTTCATTCGAACCAAAAATCAAACCATGGGTTTAGATCCAAAAACAAGAACCTCATGTAATAATGGATATAACAAACTTGATATAAGTATGGTCCTAAAAAAAATTATGTATTCAAATTTAATATTTTATAAAATTGTTATTGTGATATTTTTTTTTTTCTGTACTTCAGTCATCAATTCACATTTATTTATTTATCTTACAATAATATTATAAATATTAAATTTGAATAATTAAATTTTTATTGTCTAAGAGTATATATGAGATATAAACCCATAAAATATCTCTCCTAATTGGAAGGTGGTGAGTTAAAAGTTGCTTATACAATATAAGGCGAAAACTGAAAGTAGTGCATTATATGTTTTTTTAAATAGAAAGATAACTTTGTTAAAGTAATGGGAAAGACTTAAGAGATTGCATACGAAAGAGATAAGTGTTTTTAAATATATGCATTTGATAAATACTAAATTAAAAACGTCAAAAAAAAAAAGACTAAATTAAGAATTTTCTTAGAAAATAATAATATCAATAATATATACTTAACCTAACTCTTTTTAATTCTAATGAGATAGTTAAAAGTGAATTATGTAATAGAAAGGAATATCATGCATATATAGGATTTTATTTATTTATTTTGTAAAGGTATTATTATAATATTAAATAATACATGCTAAAAGTAGATATTTATAGTGTTGAATTTGACATGGATAGTTTATTATTGTAGATTTTCTTTATATGTAATATTATAACAATATTCTTACATCGTAACCATTGAAATTTAAACAGAGATGTAACATCCCGACTTTTCTAAAGCAGTATAAATTTTTTTTTTTAAACATCATTTCAAAATGATCAGAGTAGTGCACCGGAGCGATTGAGTAACTGATATATATATTAAAATACCCATGGTAGCATGTCTTCTTGTTTAAACAACAGTACAAGAGTGTTTCAAAAGTATAACGAAAGAAGTCTTCACCGCTACTCCTAGGCGTCTTTGCTTGTCCTTCTCCTCGATCCTCGGTCCACCCGACCACGAAGCTAAGTTAAGAGCTGGAGTCCATGCATCGAACCCCAGGTAACGGTTAACCTCATGATTACATATATCATATATGTACAACAGACATTTATAGAATCTTGGAAACCTTTGCTATGGTCAGACATAGGGTATACATAATCGGATACGTGTGGCAATAACAATACAGTCGGATGTAAGGTTAAAGCACAATGAGAAATGTACATAATCAGATATGCACAGCGATAACAATACAGTCGGATGTAAGGTTAAGGCACAAAGAATAGTAATACTGATCGGATGTATGACATGACAGAGAATAATACGGTCGGATGTATAACGGACAACAATGCAGATCGGATGTAAGACAAATAGTACAATCGGAGTACAAACAATAAATGCAATCAAAATCAGACATTAATACAATCGGAGTATGGACGGTAGTACAATCGAATACGAGACATGACGGAGGAAACACATATATACACACAATAACCATCGAGTTAGTGTTACGATCGCGAACGTACCTTCGTTGACAGTAAATAATAGTACGTCTAATGAAATTAGTATTTCGACGGAAAAAGCAGTTCGTCCGACAGCGGCACGTTGGACAACAGTATCAGCGATAAACTAGGATTTCGACGTCCTATAAGAATAATATCACTTTCATTAGTGATTTGATACAATAAGCGGCATTTTAGGTAAAAATTACCATTTTGCCCTTCTACCCCTAATTGGCGGAATTTCGCCAAGACGTTACTCGACAAATTTTCTTCCCGAAATTTTGCCAGAACTTCGACGCAACTATGATTTTCGAAAATAATGACTAAAATAGCCCTCCCATATGATACCCAATCATACTTGAAAATTTAAAGGCTATTCTAGCATTACTACCCCTAATTTTGAAAGAGCTATAAAAGCTTCAACTTTTCAAAATTCTGGATTTACAACTTTGAAACCATTTCCTCACTTAGTAGAAATGTCCAAGTTAACCTAAATTTTGGTTCCATATAGGGCTCCAACAGTCCAGTTGAAGTTTCCTCGAAAAACGTGTCCGTACGGGTCCTAAGTTACGACACTCGTTTTCTAATCATCAATCTCTAGAGAAAAAGTCACTGATTCCAAATATGTCCATGAAAATTCCCAATTCTTTTCCAAATGTCACAACATAACCTTTTCGTCCTCTTGGCTATCTGGCCTTTTCTCAGAATTTCCCTATTTCGTCTTATTAGGAAAATGCACAAATGGTCTCAGAATTTACTTCCGCAAGAGTCTAACGGAAGATAAAATTCCACTGATCAATATTCCACCTTGACTTTGGAATTCCTATTCCTAGATCTCTAGATAGGATCCGTTTCCTAATTATTAAATTACTATTCACCCTTTTTCACTTTAATTAATTATATTGTATTATAATGCAAGTTGCAACTTATAATATCATGATATTTTTACAAGATTTTCCTCCCAAATTTGTCAAACATTTCGGTCAAAATCTGGTCCCTTTTTATTTAATTTTCGTTTTTATTTAATTAATAATTAATTAATATTATATAAAATAATTATTTAATAATTATTTTCATATAATTTTTACAAAATTTCCCTATTGGTCCATACTTGATTTTAGGCTCAAAAATACCTAAACTCAACTATTTTTCTCCAAAATTTTCAATTAATTAGTAAACATGTTTTTACTAATTTTAAAACAAAAATCACTAATTTTTGAGCTTTACATAATTATTTCGAAATTTCTTTGCTTATGCTTAAGTAATTAGCCCAATATTACTTAATTACTTTCTTATCAATAGTTGATAATTTTCTTAATTATCACACCTCATTACCTCATGACTTTTACACCGACACATTTGTTTCCATGTGTTCTGTATTATCTTAGCATCTATGGGGGTATTACGGTCATTTCAATACTTTTTGGGTATTCTTCTACAATTTCTCCAAGTTTGTAACTTAATAAATTACCTAAATTAGGGACAATATCCTTCCCTATTTCAAGTAGATTTTTACTTGCTTCTTTTATAGCTTTCACAGGGTATTTATAACCCATAATGTGCTAGGGACCTATTTACAAATTCCCAAACTTCTAGGGACCTAATTGCAAATTTTCTAATTTCTAGGGAGATTACCCTAACAACATGGTAAACTCATTACAAGGTGTTCGAGACCTCATATTCACCTATTTTCAAGAGAAGTTACCCTAAGTCAGATTTTAGGGTATTACAAGAGACATTTATTTTATAAGTGGAAAGGGGACGAAGTTAGTGGAGACATTAAGGCATGTGTGTGCTTCACCATATATATATATATATATATATATATATATATATATATATATAGAGGATACCAACTAATTACCTACTTTGGTCCTTATTATAAATCACCTGTAATTTATTTTTACAAGCTAATAAATGTATTAAATTGAAATAATTTTTCAAATGCACCCGTGTTAAATTTTTTCCTCCCCTACATTTACAAATTATTATCTCTCATCTTTCATTCCTTCTAGTGAGAATTAACCAAAAAAAAAACGATAAAATTGAATCAAAATCATAAAATAGCTTGCAAATAACTTTTATTTAGTACTAAGTTTTTTTTACTACAAGTATAATAAGCACTAGAGTGTTTGTTTTGGTTTGCGCGGCTTGGGAAAGTAAGAAGAATTTAAAAAAAAAAAATAGCTTGCATTAATTTGTGCCCAATAATGGCTACCTAATTATAGTTTGCCATAAAATTTAAATCTAGTTATCACAAAGTGTTTGTTTTGGTTTGCGAGGCTTGGGATATTTTGTTTTCGTTGGTTTTGTATTTGAGAAAATAACAAAATGGTATTAAAATATAGGGAAAAACATATAAATACCGTGTGAATTTTTAAAACCCAAAAAAATCTTTTAACACTGGTAAAGATCAAAGAGGTGACATATGGGATGAAATTAACAATTTAAAGATGATTTTACTATAATATCCTCAATTTTTTATATAAAAAGAAAAGTCACCTTGTTAGAGATTTATTGCCCCTCGGCCGGCAAAGCTAATTAGCATTCGAACCAAAATCAAACAATGGTTTTAGATCCAAAAACAAGAAATCCAACCTTTTAAGCTAAGATTAACCAATACAAATCAAAATTGAACTAAAAGAAATAAGAAAGAAATCGAACCCACACTAGACTATCAATGGTGACGACGGTAAGCAATCACTTCACTTGCAATGAGCTTGAATTCGCGAGCCGTCGTACTTGGTATTCACCAGAAACAGGAATTTACACTAGCAAACACGCTCCGTTGGAGCTTCATTCAGACCCATTTCTTGATGTTGTTTCTCACATTTTTTTTATCACCAACACAATGGGGTTTCAGCTCTCATAGATTCTTCATCTACATGTTCAATTTCTTACTCGGACTTTTTTGCTCTGGTAAAATCCACGGCATTTGGTCTCCACAAAATGGGCGAGTGTGGTGTGAGTATGGCTTTTACTTCACAGGACAAAGTTAGAAAGCTACAACCATTGGCCATTCCAGTTATTGGAGTCCCTAGAAATTTCAAGGACTTTATGATAGTATGAATTTGTTACTTGATAAACAAAAGTTATTAAAATTTAATGATTGATTTGATAGACATTATTTAAAGATTATAAGTTATAATGAGCAAAAAAAACAATAAGAGAAATCCGACCCTAAGTAATGGGGATTCGAATCCCACCCCACTACTTTAGGAATATTTATTCCCAATTGAATATTCCTTCCTACCTCCAGAGCTTCGGCTATCGACTAGGGGTGGTCACCGGCCGTCACCTTGGAGAT
Source organism: Acacia pycnantha (assembly GCA_025563575.1). Taxonomy (NCBI): domain Eukaryota; kingdom Viridiplantae; phylum Streptophyta; class Magnoliopsida; order Fabales; family Fabaceae; genus Acacia; species Acacia pycnantha. Next base: position 169,342 of record JAMWYP010000491.1, on the reverse strand, counting down.
TAGGCTACAGTGGCAAGAGCGCAATTTTTTAAGAAATATATATAAGGGCATTTATACCATTTCTTTTAAATTTCAAAACGATAAATCGAGTAATAACATCTCTCCTGTATTATGAATATTCAAATACAATTTTATACTTTCCTTATTTTCAAGTTCTTTTTGTGGGATTTTCTTAATAGTTTATGATTATTATTGCACTTTTGATAAAAGTTGAAGGATATCTTAAATCATTAATCCTAAAAAATAATACTAGTAATGATTGGCGCAAAATATATCATTTGAGAACTGTGTATTTGCAGAATAAAATAGAAAAATACTATAGCATGTCATGCATATTTTCTCTCAGCTTTTAATTTGATATTTATGTATTTTTCTTTCTCAATTAAAATTTTAATTTTACTCGGTTAACACAGTTAATTCCCATAAAGGGCCAAGGGCCAACAGTGTTAGCCGAGAAAACCTACTGGGTCAACAAATCAAATTTAAATGATTTAATTAAGAGATAATACCAAATTAAAAATTGATTATAAGCATAAGTACTTTTCCCCGAAAAGAGGCTCCTCGCGGTACTGAAGGCGGTTCTTGGCTTTCTAAGTGTGTCTGTAGCCACCTCGCCAAGATAAATACGAATCTGAGAGAATAGCGAACTTCTCTCACTCTGCTCCGATCAGCCTACCAATGGCGACGACGGTAAGCAATCAACTTCCTTGTAATGAGCCTAAATTCGCGAGCCGTCGTACTTGGTATTCACCAGAAACAGGAATTTACACTAGTAAACACGCTCCGTTGGAGCTTCCTTCAGACCCATTTCTTGATGTTGTTTCTCACATTTTTTCTCACCAACACAATGGGGTTTCAGCTCTCATAGATTCTTCATCTGCATGTTCAATTTCTTACTCGGACTTGTTTCCTCTGGTAAAATCCACGGCATTTGGTCTCCACAAAATGGGCGTGTTACAAGGTGACGTTGTTCTTCTTCTAATTCCCAATTCCATTTTCTATCCCATTGTTTTCTTGGGTGTTTTGTATCTTGGCGCAATCGTCACACCGTTGAATCCTCGAAGTCACATATCAGAAATCCATAAGCAAATTGCTGAATGTGGTGTGAGTATGGCTTTTACTTCACAGGACAAAGTTAAAAAGCTACCACCATTGGGCATTCCAATTATTGGAGTCCCTGGAAATTTCAAGGACTTGAAATGCTCTGACTACTCAGTTTTTTATAACCTTGTTTCTGGTAACTCGGGTTTGTTTCGAGGCCGGTTATTAAACAAGAAGACAAGGCGGCTATATTGTATTCTTCTGGGACTACGGGTGCGAGCAAAGGGGTCGTTCTAACACATAAAAATTTTGTTTCTGTGGTTGAGCTTTTCGTGAGGTTTGAATCTTCTCAATATGATTATTCAAGCTCGAAGAATGTGTTCCTTGCTGTTCTGCCAATGTTCCATATATATGGTTTATCACTCTTTGCAACAGGATTACTGTCTTTGGGCTCTACGATTATTGTAATGAAAACATTTGACATCAATGAGGTGATTAAGGTGATTGATAATTACAGAGTCACACACTTCCTGTTGTTCCACCAATATTGACGGCATTGACAAAGAGAGTAACCAGTATAAATAGGAGTTATCTGCAAAGTTTGATACAGGTCTCCTGTGGTGCAGCACCTTTGACAATAAAAATATAGAGGACTTCATCCACACTCTACCTAATGTTGACTTTATACAGGTACAAGAACTTCTCACTGATCAGGCTAATCAGGATAATGTGCACTATCACTTATCAAATTGATGATGTTAATTCTTGTTTCTCTCATCACCCATGGTTTTTATGTATTTGTCAATTGCATCTTTCATCCTCTCTAGTCTCTAATAACGAGAGTTTGTAGGAAATGAAAGAGAAATCTGGAATATATATTTTTGTTAACATTTTCATGAAATTATTCTGTTTGTTTGCCCTAAGTGCATTAGGACATGTCTGAGCAGGAAATGTTGAGTACATTTTTTTCACCCCCTCTCTGCTTTTCATCATCCAAATTCTGGTTGCAAAGGACATATATATATTATTGTGCCATTGTTAGCTCTATCAAGTGGAATAGTTGGATCACCATTGATGAACTTGGACTGTTTAGTTGGTTTGGTTAATGTTGGTTTCCTTGATTTTTAAGTATATTCAGAAGTAATACTGTTTCATTTTAGGGTTATGGAATGACTGAGTCGACTGCAGTAGGAACACGTGGCTTCAATACTGAAAAGTTTCGAAATTATTCTTCTATAGGGTTGTTAGCTCCCAACATGGAAGCAAAAGTGGTTGATTGGAAAACTGGTGCTTTTATGCCTCCAGGCAGTAGTGGTGAGCTTTGGTTGAGAGGGCCTTCAATCATGACAGGTAAAAATATTGTTGCTTATATGAATATATATAAAAAACATATTCACTTTATTCATTAATAAAATTGCTATATTTTAGCCTTGTTTGTTGGGGAACTTTATGTTATTTGGTGAGACATCTAAATGTAATAAGATGAACGCCTAAGATTTTACTTTGTTGTGGGGAATATTGTAGTTGACTTCTCTTTGACAGTGTTCCTAGCTAGCTCTACCTATATGAATGTTCTGTTTCACTTTGTTCTGATTATCATATGTCACTCCTATTGAAACCTACAAGTTACTTGCCATTTTATTAGTTGTGTGCTACATCAATTCTCCACTTAACATGAGGAAAATTGCGAGTAAAATTTATCTACAAGGGAGATATTAGATTTTGTTATACTGACTTTGTTGCTGTCATTTTGTTATTGGAGAATATATGACATCTAGAAATCTTAATGAATTAAGCAATTATGGTCGTTTATACATTACCTATATTTTTTGTTATTCTGGCTGAAATCATTTTCTTCATAAAATCTTCAGGATACTTGAATAATGAGGAAGCCACAATGTCAACAATTGATAAAGACGGTTGGCTTCACACTGGTGATGTTGGTTGGTTTGATCAAGATGGATACATACATTTGTCTGACCGCTTGAAAGATATTATCAAATACAAGGGCTATCAGGTGTGTAATTTTAAAGTAGAAGGGAATAACAATCTTTGCTAGATTTCTCTCACACACACGCATGAATGGAACAATACAGAAAGTTATAAAACAATCATGTAAGGATGTGTGCATGTATATGTGTTAGATGCTACCAACTGGCTTTCAATATCAATGGACTATCCATTCTCATATGAGTTAGTTGATATATGCTGAATGACAAAAGGTTGAGGAAACTGTCACTGTTTCTGTTTCTTTACTATTGGGTTAAATATGTTTCTGTTCCATTTTAGACATCAATATGAACTTAACATCTTACACTTACTTTGGTAACAATCTGTTTTCTATAGATAGGGAAATGGATCTGAAAGATCCAATTGATCTGCACTGAAACAGGTTTTCTTAGAGAATTTTCTCTAACATGATATAACTTGAAGGCCTTTTAGGAACCTATTGGAAGCTTATTTGTTAAAGGATTACTTTCTAAGATGCAGGGTATCATTTTCCCTGTAATATGTTTATCCTATAGCATGATCTTTAATCACAGAGATTTTCTGAATTTTTTTTAATCAATTTTACATTTTTTATATGTATTATATGGAATACAATCATTTATAACAGATATCTCCTGCGGATCTAGAAGCCGTGTTAATTTTGCATCCTGAGATAGTTGATGTAGCAATTATTGGGTAAGTGTGAACACTTTATTTATGCTGAAAACTCTTTCCTTTAATCAATTCAAAAGAGCTCGTCTTTTGAATTGATTTATGTCAGTTGGACAAAAATAAGCATCCTATTCTTATAACATCAGAATTTATCCTTTAACCAAATTAGAGAGCCAATTTTCAAAGTCCTTACCGGATCATCACAATCACTAGAATTTAGCTTAGTTTTCCTCTGTGGTTATTTGTCCTGAAAGCAGCAGAAATGTTTGTTTGTGTATATTCTAGTCATCAGTACTTTTTAAAGTTCCCATTAACCATTGAAATTGAAGGATGGCTTTATCATCTTTTTTTAGTGTCAATGATGAAGAAACAGGGGAGATACCAGTGGCATTTGTGGTCAGGAAGGTTGGAAGTACCCTCTCTCAGAAAACTATTCTGGATTATGTTGTGCAGCAGGTTCTTCATCATAAAACCTGCCTACCATCAATTTTTTGTTCACATTTTCAACTTGAACCAGTGCATTGTTGTGCATGAAAGTACTTTTCACCATCTCTTAAATTTTTATTCTTTTTTTCTTTTTTGCAAGGTTGCTCCATACAAGAAGGTGAGGAAGGTGGTGTTCACTGACTCAATACCAAGGTCAGCTGCTGGGAAGATTCTCAAAAGGCAACTGAGGAGGAATTACTTGACTTCTAAACTCTGACATATCTTTAATGAATTCCTTACATACTAAAAGATTACCCAGCAAAAATATTCTTGAACAGAACTTCATCAAGGCACCTGCCAAGTTTTCCTTAAAATGATCCCCGGATTATATACCACTTATTTGTTCATATTTGTTTATGAAATGGAGGTGTACGCTTTAGATTTTATAACATGGACATTTTTCTATTACGATTAAAATTTAGTAGATTTTATAACCTTGTATAAATGTGTGTGTTGAGGCTTGAGGGGTTAATACAATATTTGGTGTTTATAGTTTCATAGGTTTGGGTCCCTTACAAGGGTGTTTGGATTAACTTATTTTAAGTGATTTTACACTACACAAGATGAATATTCAGAGGTGTTTTCTCTCCTAAAATGCAAAAAGAGTTTTTTTTTAAATAATAATTAATTTTAGGTGTTTTCCAAACACTCCATTGTGAAAGGATGGTTGAGGTTGTTGTGCTAATCTTGTAGATGGAAAGAAACTTGGGAGACTAAAATCTATAGTTTAAAATTTTATAAACCAAAACTAAAATGATGTAAATTATAAGGACCAAATATTATACCTTATTCTGATCTTTAATATAAGGCTCAATTAATTTTTTTGGACGGTTTAAATATGTAAGAAAGTTTGAAACTTACTTTAAATTATTCATATTTATCATTTTTCTAAATTAATTTGTCTAACTTATAAATTGATATATAATCTAAAGATACATAAGATATATTATGTTTAAGTAATTTATTCAATTTTCTTAATTTCTTTAGAAAAATTTAACTAGATGTTATACTTGGGACCGGAAAACATCAATCCAACTTTCATTTCAAGTCAATGCTACCTCAACCGGAAAGACCCCTCACTGTGTCGATGAACTGTCTAACTGATATTTAAAATTCCCGTTAAGTGGTATCGTGAATGTAAACATTCAACCCCAATCTCATCCTATTCTCAAGTGACCTCTTTTTTCGTCCATCCAAATTCCTCAGGGACCCACAAAATTACTTGTGTGAACATGTCTTCTCTTCCGGAGAATGTAGTGCCTCACCTCTCTCGCCGATCCCATGGCGACCTCTATGCTCATATCCCACAATTTATCTCTTTCTTCCATCAACCCTAGTTATCCAAAATATCCAATCAAGTCACCAGTAGTCGCTGTCAAAGGCGTTAGAAGCTCACAAAATCATTCCTTTTCGCAAAGCTCAATCGTACAAACCGGAGGTTCTGGATTCAATTCCAGGTTTCTGCGTACAAGTACTCAACAGAATTTCAGAAATCGAGAACTTCTGACGAAATCGGCTGGAACTGACAGTGGAAAAACTTCCACAATTGGCCAAAATGTGCGACTCTGTTTCGATGTTTAATTGGGTTTATATATGTAGGTTAAAGAGCGTTCCTTATTTTGTTGTTTTTGTTTTCAATGTACTCCAGGTTTTTGGACTATTGCATTTGCTAGTCTCGTTGGGGCTTATTCTTGCGATGGACAAATATCTTAAGCAAGCCTTCGTGGCTGCTGCGATTAAATTCCCTAGTGCTCTGTTTGGGATGTTTTGTATATTCTCCGTTTTGATTATTTTTGATTCCACTGTGCCATATGCAGCCACTGCCTTGATGAATTTCTTCGAACCTGCGCTTTTGTTCATTCAGAGATGGCTTCCCTTGTTCTATGTTCCATCTTTGGTTACCTTGCCCCTTTCTGTTAAAGATATTCCAGCTGCTTCGGGCATCAAGATTAGCCTTATTGTAGGTAGGTGCATATTCTATATAAGTCGTCCTACTAGTTTCTTTATTGTTTGTGGAACCTTCCTTTTTTTCCTTTAACTATATGTAGCTGGAAAGCGTACTGTTTTATTTGAATTGATTGACCTGTAAAAGTTAGATTCCTTGTTTAGTTTTCCTTTTCCTGCCATTTTCAATGCTTGAAGAATCAATTGATCTTTTGGTGCTCCAAAAGTTACACAAATATACTCTATCTCAATCTGGTCCCTAAACAATTAAGCGTCTCATATTTAGTCTTCCAAAGATTGCTCCAATCCTAAAACAATCTTCATGTTTTGCTGCTTATTGTATTATTAATGGGACAAAGTGATGTTAATTTGATGGAGTGAGTGGTGTGGTGGCGGTCAAAGTATTGCAAAAGCATTTTTATCAAACTTTATGTCCAACTCTAAGTTTATAGAAACATATCATTTTGATGGTCACATTAACATTTTTATGGGTTTGACATGAGAACTTCTTTATAACAAATATTCTTTGGAGGACTAGAATTATTGAGACAGTGTCGATCTTTGAAAGGACTATAATATCAGTTCACTCATGCTTGAATCATCATTCCTTCCTTAGTTTTTCTTTCCTTGATCTACCATGTCCGATGTGCCTAAGTTGTGTTATGTTGTTATAGTACTTTGGTTCAAATGCCATGCTGATATTTGTCTGTGTTATGCAGTTGGAGGTTGGCTAGCTACACTATTGGTTGCTGGTTTCACAGCTATAGCAGTAAGAAAAGCTGTAAAGACAGAAATGATAGATGCTGAGCCTATGGCAAAACCCTCTCCATTTTCTTCCCTTGAAGTGTGGGCTTGGACTGGGATTCTCATTGTATCATTTGTCTCTGCATTGTATTATCCAACTGCACTGGGGACAAATGTCAGAACCTGTCTTCCTTTCTTACTTGCATCTACAGTGTTAGGCTACATTGTCGGTTCTGGGTAAAAATTTCCGTTCACTTTTGTTTCTACAAGGGATTGTTATGATACTAAATTGTAGTTATGCTTCTTGCCTGAAATCATCCTACGCTTCATTTTTTTTATTTAAAAAATTTCCAGGTTGCCATCAGATATGAAGAAAGTATTACATCCAATTATTTGCTGTGCTCTTTCAGCAGATCTGACAGCTTTGGCTTTTGGATATGTTTCGAAGTTGGGGTTTGAGCCTGTTCTAGGTATTTAATGTTAACGGCTTAACTCACTAAGGATATTTAAATTTGAAATGATTCAGCAGAAATACACCAATGGAGTATTCAGTCTTATTAATGCCATTTCCGTAAAAATATATTTTGTTTTGTTTTGTTTTGTGACTCTTTTTATGCACAGGATATTACCTTACAAAAGCATCCTCTAACCCTGGAGCTGGTGACATTTTAATGGGATTTTTGGGATCTGTCATTCTCTCTTTTGCCTTCTCTATGTTCAAACAAAGAAAGGTAACTATCTAGTTTTCAAATGAAAAAAAAAATGCAATAATACAGCAATGAAATGAAGTAAAAAAAACAATAAGTCGCTTCTCTCCTTAATATGGCCAAGCCTTCCTGTTGATTGGTATACTATTTCCAGCTTGTGAAAAGGCATGCAGCTGAGATTTTCACCTCTGTCATAGTCTCAACAGTATTCTCATTGTACTCAACGGCTCTCATCGGACGTCTCGTTGGATTAGAGCAATCTTTAACCGTTTCTATTCTACCCAGATGTATCACCGTTGCATTGGCCCTTAGTATTGTGTCTTTATTTGAAGGTACATGCTATATCTCCCCTAAAACCATATCTTCATCATCTTTGTGCTTTGGGGTTCTATACTTAAAATCTGCTCCTGTTTTTCGTAGGTACCAATCCATCTCTGACAGCAGCTGTGGTTGTAGTAACTGGTCTGGTTGGGGCAAATTTTGTGCAAGCAGCACTTGATAAATTCCGTTTTCGTGATCCAATCGCTCGAGGAATTGCAACTGCATCTAGGTATATTCTTTGATCTGTAATTCATAGTCACAGATACTCTTATCCAATAGCATCTCTTCTACCATTTCATAAACTGAGGTCATCGACAGTTCTCCTTCATGAATCATGCTCAGTGTAATTCCAAGGCTACCGTTTAATCTTTAGCTGATTAGTGGTTGTACATATGGAAATAGTAAGAGGGTAAAGGGGCAATTTTTCTCGGAAGTGTAAAAAATAGAGTAATTTTATCCCAGTCATTCTCTCGAGTTAATTTTGACGGTTAGTTGACCAATATGCTAAGCTGACAGTTTACATGATATCAAATCATTTTTGTTAAAGTGCAAATTTGTCCCGGAAGTTTTAGATCTCACTTTGAAAAAAAATGAAGTAGATGACATATGGACTTCTAACGCAAATTTACACCTCAACAAAAATAACGTAGATTACATGTGGACTGTCAATTCAATATATTTGGCCAACTAACGGTCAAAATTAACTGGAATAATGACAAAGGCAAAATTGCTCTCTGTTTTATACTTCCGAGGCAAAATTGCCCTTAATCCATGGTAAGAAAACTGAGGTTTTTCATTATGGCATGCTGAAGAGAACTGGTTGGTGAAAGAGAAACTAAAATATGATGACCTTCTTGAAGTTTTATTGAAATTACAGACTTAACTTTTTGTTTAGAAAATTTTCAAAGACTTTCTATGAATGATTTGGAACAGTGCTCATGGACTTGGAACAGCAGCACTGTCAGCGAAGGAACCAGAGGCTCTGCCATTTTGTGCCATTGCTTATGGTCTGAATGGTATCTTCGGATCTATTCTTTGCTCCATTCCTGTTATTAGACAAAGCTTGCTTTATGTTGTTGGCTGAATCTGAGGGCTCCTTCATCACCTTAATACTTGAAAACGACCTGGGCCATTGTCAGAGACGACTGCACTAATTTACAGAGCCATCCTTTTCTGACAACCTCATTGCATGTAACAAGCCATCCATTCATTTGTGTAATAAACTCTGCAAACATTTTCTTATTTTGGTGTTACTTTTTCCTCATATTGAATGATGAATGATGAATAAATGAATGAACATGTAAACTTCCAATTAACAAATATATCAACATGCTATAAATTTTTTTTTTTTTTTTTACCAACGAAAATATTTTATATTAATATAAATTAAAAGACAACACAATAGTTCAAAATGAAAACCTAAAGTCCAAACAACATAAATCTAACTCCGAGCCCTAATAACACTACCACTACAAACCCTAACTTGAGGCCTAAGATAGAGGGCCTCATAAGCCGTCACTGCCGCAGAACAAGCAAAGAAACACCGGTAACCTTGTCGGAAACAAGGGATGTGAGTTCATAGAACCACCCTAACAAGTACCACTCCTGTGCTTATTTATAAGTTCAGTTTGATCAAATCTCACGTACTAAGGAGAGGTAATTGACATAATGATTATGGGGGGTAAATTTTCAATTTTGCCTTAATTTGTGATTGGATGTTTTTCAATTGTTTCTTCTCTCTTTATCTTTATGGGTATAATTAATATGTAAAATCTCACAATCTCAAGGAGAAGTGCTGTCGCGGATATAGACAACTCAACGCCACTAGCTTGTGCCACCAATTTTCCCCCAACCCAACATGCTATAATTTTTATACTATATATTAACTAAATTATAATATAAAAAAATAAATTCAGTTCTAGCAACTTTTTTTTGACATATATGTAAATTTTAAATTTTACCCAATCCATCCCAATTTTTTTACTGTAAGTTATTTTAGCATATACTTTTTTCTAGTTTGTATTATAAGGAAGAAAATTTATCAAAAGTAATTACGTGTAAAATTTTTTATAATTTTATAAAATCATATTTAATCAATTTGAGATAACATAGATTAATTGAATAATGAGTAAATGTCATTTTGAAAATATACTCTAATTTTTTATTATCCTATTTGAAAATATAGGGTATTCTAGAGTACCAGAGCAGCTATTAAAAATAGGGAAATTTGCACTAAGGCTCTAAGCTAGACAAAATACGACACGGATGTCTTTTGAAATATCTAATTTGCAAGAAAGTCCCATAGGACATTAGTGCAATAAAATTGAAATGTAAAAGGACCGAAATGCCCTTAGTAAAACACACTAAAAGTTGACCCCGATTCAAACTCCTTCTATATCCCCCAATGGTTAAAGCTTTATATCATCGCTATCATCATTGAATAAACAACACTCATCATCGCGACTATCGTCGTCACTAAACCTCTTTGTCGTGGGTGGCTTGTTGAAGCTTTTACTCGTCAATCATCCATTTTTTCTTCTTCATGAAGCTTTTCCTCATCACGGTGAAGGTTTTGTTATCGCCATCGGTTTATGAAGTCCTTTCTCAATCTCATTTGCATTTGGTGTAAAAGTTAGAATATGTTGTTAATAAAAGTAGCGATAGGTTTTAAAACAAGCGCATGAATTTGTCGATGAACGCCATGGACTTGTCGTAGCATTCTCCTGAAATTGTTAATATGTATTTATATTATCTGTGGACATATTTATAGAATACCTTTGTTATTGTAATTTATTATTAATTAGGTAGACATAGACATATTATTTGGACAATGTCTCACTTGATATTATTTGGGCAAACATAAGAGTTGTTATGTCGGTTGTCTCACTGTCAATGCAAGCACATGGACTTGTCAATGGCACCTATGGACTTGTCAATGTACACTCATTGAGTTGTCAGTGCAATTCCGCACTTGTTAAGTATATTTAGCTATGTTTACATAATGTGTTCAAAGTGCAGTTAGGTTATGAACAACTTCAAAATTCATATTGTGTAGACTGAATTACAATAACAAAGGTATTATATAAATATGTCCACAAATACTATAAATATATATTAACAATTTCAAGGGAATGTACTGACAAGCTCATGGGTGTCCCTAACAAGTTCATAACTTGTTTTAACAACTATTGCTGCCTTATTAACAACACATTTGGACTTCATACACCAAATTTAAATGAGATTAAGAAATGACCGTAAATCGATGGCAATAACAAACACCTTAAGCGCAACAAGGAAAAGCTTAACCGCGATGAAGAAAACCTACACCAACGACAGTAAAAAGCTTCAACGAGCCACCTACGACAATGGTTAGGCAATGATGAGTGTTGTTTATCTAATGGCGATGGTGATGAAGAGCTTCAACCATGGAGGGAGAAGAAGGAGTTTGAATCTGGGGTCGCCTTAGTGTGTTTTACTATGGTCATTTCGGTCTTTTCACATTTCGATTTTATTGCACCAATGTCCTACACAACTTGCCTATAAATTAGAGATTTCATGGAACCTTAGTATTGTATTTTGTCTACCTTAAGGCCTTAGTGCAAATTTCCCTCAAAAAATGTAGTATCATTAACACCTCCCTATCAAGAAACTAGCTTCAATGCTCTTAGTAGCAATGAACATTAGTGTAGTGAGATCTACACCATTTAAACACAGTTTTAATAATCCAAATTTAAAATTTCGAGTTAATAATTTTTTTTGTAAAATATAGTTAGTAGATTATCGTTATTTAGATTTGGTACATATTAACATTATATTTTAAAAAATAAAAGTAAACAAAAAAAATATTTTGAACCATGAAAATTACATCTAGATGGTGGACATTGGGAATGAGTTTTAGTGCTGATCAGTTCATTCCCTTGTTAGTGGTTGGTAACGATAAAATGAGATTTGATGAAGCATTAAGATTTTTTAAGAAAATGACTCTTTTTTTTTTTTGGGAAAAGACAAAAATAAACCATTTGAATTTGAAAACCCCAAAAGATTTGATGAGAAAAGAGAAAGAACATAGATGTAATTGGAGAGGAATATGAGTTTTTAAAGTTGAGGTGTTTTTACCATAATGCTCCTCAAATTTAAAAAAGGCAAGAATCATTGCCGGCAACAGAACTCTAACAACTTAAGTAAAACGATTAACTATTTAGATATAGAGATTAAATTCTTGATAGGGTTGTGTATATAGGCTATAACAATTAACAACTACTCATATTAGGCGTCTTTGACAACTTAAATATAAATAATTAACAATTTAGGTATAGAAATTAACAACATAAACTCCAATGTCCGTTAGACTTGCGAGGTGGGGTTGGCCAACGAGATGTCTTGCCTCTTTTTTTTAAAAAAAAATTTGAGGGACATTTTTATAAAAATATCCAAATTTCAAAATCTCATATATCCTTTCCCTTTTTCATAGACTTTTTTGGAGTTTGAGGTTGAAATGGTATTTTTTTATGTTTTTTTTTTTTTTGGGTTGCATGTAATGAAACCCGTCTATCTTTTATCAACGGAAGCCATAATTATGTTTTAAATAGTTCGTTACTTCAACAGGAGAGATGAGAAGCAGAGGTCAAAAAAGTCAGAGCTGTTTCCACGAGAATTGTGGAGATAATTATAGAAGGCATGAGATTACTGAACGTGTTGATGTACATGTTGATGGTGGAGGAAGAAGGAGGAAGAATGAAGACCCAACACGTGTAGGAAGGCCAATTTGTTGTTGTAGAAATGCCAATTTAGGCGAAGGTGATCATCATCTTTCTGAGTTGGAGGCAGATCAACAAACCCTATCGCGCTGCGTTGTTCTTTCCTTGTTCGTCACCTGACAGCGGAGGGAGAAGTTTCCATGCTTCTCCGTGTCCACATTGCTTCTTCTGGTGGATCCGCTTCTCTATAATTACCTCTCTCCTTCTCCTCTACCTCCGCCATTTCCATCGCATTCTGGGTTCTCTTTCCCTCTTGCCTTAACCCCAAGGTCTCTTTTACCCCCTCTTTCTTGACTTTATGTTCTTTACATCTTTTTTTTTTACGTCGGAGCAATCACCTACCTTCAAGATTTCGTGTTGTTTCAACAGCGTGATTTCAAAATCACAACGTACTTAGTATTGATGTTGGATATGATACACATTTTCAAATTGATAAGGATGGTCTCATTTGTACACTATGGAATTTTGTTCTGTTCATTAATTCTTAATTTTATTTCTTGTTGAACATCGTTTTTCTTCTTCTGAAAGCAATTACTTTTTGGTGAATATCGAATCTCTGCTTTTTGTAGATATTTTTTTCTTGGGTTTCAGATATCCTTCAGGAGATCCCAGGTGCTAAAGCGAAATGGACGGTGTGAAAATTGTTGAGCAGAATCAGGCTGTTGGAGGAGAAACTTCTGATATGAAGAAACGCATGATTGATACAGCAGCACCTTTTCATTCTGTGAAAGAAGCTGTTTCCAGATTTGGAGGAACAGTAGACTGGAAAGCCAATCGAGGCCGCAGTATGGAGGTATATCTGACTTACGTGGTTGATTGCTTTTAGTTCTCTTTATTACCTTTTTGTTAAAAAAAATACGCCATTCTTCATTTGCTTTAAGTCATGAAAATTAAGAAGTCATGCCAAAAGAAATGTCTTTGCTATTTTGTTTTCCTTGTAAACTTCATGGCATTTGAATGGCAAAGACGATATATGGATCAATGAAAATTGAAGTATAAAAATGGAACTTGATGCAGAGTTAAGAAACTGAGATTACATTTATGGCCTAGTATTTACATCCTCAAAGGTTTGGCATATATTTATAGTTTCTTGGGATGCACACAATATTGGTTCAGTTTAAATTGTTGAGGTTGAATACTAAGAACCGCTATTTTTTCCCCCCGTTTGTACAGAGGATCAACTTTGCAGAAGCAAAACTTGAAAAATCAGACAACCAAGAAGAGGATTCAGAAAGCACTGCGAAACTTATAGATGAAATGAAACTTAGCCTTGAGAAGGCACAAAAGATGAAAATCAGGCAAAGAAAGATTCAGAACTTATGAGGCTCAAAGTTCAGGAGATGGAGCAGATTATCGAAAATGAAGCTAGTATCGCTGCTAAAGCCATGCATGCAGCTGCAGTTTCAGCTTTGAAAGCCTTAGAAGAGGAACTGGAATCATTGCTTAAGGATCATGCCACTAAGGAGTCATTGGAGTCCACACAAACCAAAAACTTGGAACTTGAGAGAGAAAGAACAAGAGCGTTTATGGTTGGAGATCTCAAATCAAAACTGGATGTATCTTCTTCTTTACTGCATGACTTGAAAGCCAAATTAGAAGAGACAAAGTTGAAGCAGCAGTCTGATGCAGAACAAAGAAAAGAACTTGAGGAAGTAAAATGCAAAATAGCAAAAGCAACTGCTGACGTTAACTACTTGAGGGTAACTTCCCTGTCATTGAAATCAGAACTTGAAGAAGAGAAATCTGTTAATGACATGATTAGGCAAAGGGAGGAAATGGCTTCTGATGCAGTTGCATCTCTCAAAGATGAACTTGACAGAACTCATTCGGAAGTAGCTTTGGTTCAGAAGAAGGAGAAAGAGGCCAGAGAGAAGATGATTGAGCTGCCCAAGACACTAGAAGAAGCTGCCCAAGAGGCTGATCAGGCCAAGATGCTTGCTCAGGAAGCTCCTTTAAGGCTGCATCAAGCAAAGGAAGAGGCTGAACAAGCAAAGGCCAAATCAAATGAGATGGAAAGTAGAGTACTTGCAGCACAAAAGGAGCTAGAGAATGTCAAGGCTTCTGAAAAGTCAGCAATAGCAGCAGCTGAAGCATTCCAAGTGAGTGAATCAGCTAAAAGCAAGTGTAATGCAGAATCTCCCTCTGAGGTGACACTTACAGTGGAGCAATATAATCAGCTCTGTAAGCTTGCCGATGAAGCAAATGAGCAAGCCAGTAGGAGGATTTTAGCTGTTAATTCTCAGATTGATATGGCTAAGGAGTCTGAATTGAGTAGCTTGACGAAGCTGGAAGAATCAAATCGAGAGTTGGCTGAAACAATGAAATTGCTCAAGGAAGCGACCGAGAAAGCTGAGAAGGCCAAGGAAGGAAAATTAGGTGTAGAACAAGAACTGAGAAGTTGGAGGGCTGACCAAGAGCAACGAAGAAATGCCTGTGAAGAAACCCAAGGAATGGTAAATCAGAACAAAGTTTCCAATTCTGGTTCTGAGGGTAACAAAGAACAAACAAATTTGGACCAACCTACAAACAAAAAGAGTACTGATTCATCCGCAGAAACCAAGATAAAAAGAAGAAGAAGTCATTGTCAACAAAGATTGCCATGGTCTTTTCCAAAAGAAAAACCCATCCAACTAAGTGAATTTAATCTTTTACAGTAGTCCTACCTCCCATCTTTCACAATTTTCCTCACAACGAGGTACAATTGTTTGATTTGACCAATACTGCAATCATGTATCTGTTTGATATACTTGTAGGCATGGTTGTTAGGACTTGATTTTCACTCGGTGGAATCCTGAAATCTGTATATTCATTCTGGGGAATACAAGCTTTTCTATCAAGTTCTTGGTTGTAAAAGATAATGAGATGGTTTTTTTCCTTTATTATTGTACATAGGCTATAGCTATTCAATTCTTCATTGTTTTTACTTTGTTTTCTTATTTTGTTCATTTTGTCTATTTGAATTGAATTTGAGTTTTTCTTTTTAATTTTTAAGTACTGTTTTGTGGATAGACCTTTATTTAAGCATCACAATTGTTAGTAGTGATTTAAGTTTTTGTTCTTGGTGATGGGAAAGTAATACCATAGAAAGGGTTATTCAAAATTTGAATTAATGCGTGTAAAAGTACTGGGACTTTCAAATTATTTGTTTCCATTCTTGTTTAAATAACATTCTTGTAAACAGAATTCAATGCCCATTAAGAAAATATATAATACTTAGAAATAACTGGAGCAAGTAAAAAGAAAAGCGAGTTTCACTCTTCTGTGGACTTCCAAACTGAAAATTCATCTCTACTTTTGCTTCTCTATGTTATGAGGTACAACAGATCAAATTAAGTACATGCAGAACGTTCTCATTAACAAGAGGAACAGCCTGAGACCAGAAAAAAAACAACATAGGAGACACAGGAGGAAGAAGTGAAAAACACAAAGAACTCATTTTAAGGATTCAACTGCCAGCCTTCTTCCAACATTTTTACAAAGGCAGGTTTTTTTTAAGCTTTAGCTGATTTTACTGGTGTCTGAGCCCTGCTTGCTACAATCTGCTCAAACAGATCTCTGATCTTCAAGCCAACTATGGTTTGGAAGAGACCTGTGCCATTGCTGCTGCCAGGAAGTCGGCATGCTTCAACATTTGTTGTGTAACCTCTCCATAGAACTTGGTTGACAGGTTGCTTAGATGGCTCTCAACATATATCAGCTCATCTAGTCTGTCAAATTGCCCATCCATCTCCACAACTGATACCTATTGCATACACATGACAAAAGAAAACCAAAATGACACTCAATAAGTTATTGGGTGAAGTGATGAGTTGAACAAAATACATATCTGAATACCTCATCCTGCATAAATATCACAACACTTTCTGGTTTAAAAGATTGATAGTGAGTATTAATCAAGATATAATAGTTCAGAATCTGTTTATGTAGAAGATTTCACAAGAACTTATTACATATTCCTAGAGTGCCATGCTATTCAAACACTCTTCAATAAATACTACTAAGTATGGGGAGGGAGGATGGGAGGGAGGGAGAATTAAAAAGAAAGAAAGAAAGAAATACTTGACTGAGAGAGAGAAAATGTATGTGCATAAAAAATATTTAAAAATGATTAATTTATTTGATTTGAACTGTTCTTATTGAATAATTTTTTAAGGAAGATTTATTTATAGGCGAAATGGATTGTTGGGAGGACTTTTAAGCTTGAAGTATTTAAAAGTAGATATGGTTAGTTAACTGTCTTCACCTCCTTTGGGGCCAAAAATGAAAAACTTATTTGCTTAAAATTATACTATCTCTTATCCTAAGTATAAAACTCAATCTACTGGAAAGATTAAGGAAATTAATTAAATTACTTTAAAGTTTTTTTTTTCCTCCAAATTTATTTGTTTGACTTATAAAATGATCTATTATAATGATACATAACATATGATATAATTAAGTAACTTATTTAGCTTCCTTAACTTCTCTAAAAACAAAATCAATTAAGTCTTATATTTATGACTGGAGGGAGTATATAATATTCTTAAGGGGTTTTCTAAGTAATATCTCTTAGTGTTTGGCAACCCCTCCAAAAATCACTTTTACACTCTAGGAGACAAAACTCTTGTAACATATTTTACTACCATATGGCACAAAATCACTTAAAATAAGCTAATATGAGGAGTTGTTAGACATAATACCTCGTGACCAAAGTAAGTTTCAGGACCATAGAAGAATTTGATTCCAGGGTAAGAGCAAGTGAGCTTCCTTCCACAAGGTATCCATGTAATGGTAGAGCCATCATCAAACAAGTAAACTGGGCTAAAATGCTTAACCCCTTCTTTTTGTATCAATCTCACTCTCAATATCTTCCCTTCATTATCATCTGGTATTAGCTGTGTTGGTAACACTTCTATCACTGCATCTGCATATTGCTTCTGAGGATCTGAATCCATCACCAACAACAATACACCCAAGTTAACACGTCACTTGCTTTTGGTAATTGGGCATCTTAAGTTTTTCATGTGCTTTAAAATCTATCTATAAAGTTTTGAACTTGTGACAAATATATACAAATGTAAGTTCTGTTTACCAATGTATGCGTCAAAATCGGGTTTTCTTGCTTCGATACTAGCTTTGATGCTTTCGAGGCTATGCCCACGTTCTGCCATGTCTCTCTGCAATAATTGTTAGATCAAAGTAAGCAAAGAATTAGAAAGTAATGTGTTATAGTGAGTGTTTTTACCTGAATTTTCCATGCGAATTTCACTTCATTGCTGATGTCCAAGTAGATGCTGAAGTCCAATAGTTCTCTGACCCGAGCATCAAACCTACAATAACCAACAAAATTTTCATGTCAAAACTTTTTGTTTTGCAAATATCTCCATCCAAACACACCTATAAAAAATGCATCTTAATTCCATATTATTACTGACCCATACTGAGTCTTCGAAGATGACCTAATTTCGTGACAAAAAGAAAATATTAAATTTTATTTTATTTTTTAGTTTCTAACGAATTCTTAAAGTTTTCTTTTGCCCAATAAATTAAGAAATTGTCGTAGAGCTTGACCCAAAAATTAACAGAGTCCGAAAATTAGTACTCATTATATTAAAAGAAAATTTTGGTTCCTAAAGAAGCCAAGATTAAGGGGACGTCGAGCCAAAAATTAATACTCATTTGGTATTAAATATAGGATAATTTGTACTATAAATTTTATCTTATATTCAGGATCGGGATAAGAGGTAATAATAAACCTATAGCATGCACGCCCGCACGCGCACAAGTTTTCTTTTTTTTTTTTTCTTTTTTTTCTGTCTTCCCATAATTCAATGCCGTCCCTGTAAAATTCAAACAATTGTTAATATATTCTCTATGAAGAATTTGGAAATGTTGAAGTTGTGAAAGATTTTATGTATAACCCATGACCCAAGAATGATGAGGGCATCGCATGAATAGATAGATACTTGCATATCCATATATGGGTGACAATGATCCCACGTAATATATATGGTGGCCCACCATGATAAGGTTGTAACGTCGCTAGCAAGTCCTCGTCCATACAAAATCCATCACATATAGACATAAGATAAGGTGTCTTCTTTCTTCTCCTTCAGCCACCCGTATCTCTCAGACTCTCTCTCACTCTATCTTTAATCCCTCAGTTACAGACAACCTCCGAAAACATATGTAATAAACTGATCAACCATCCTCACCACCACCTAACCATCATCGTACATTAAAAAAACTCCAAAAAGATGAAGAAAAACACAATTTTCTTGAGAGATCAGATCAAGAATAATGGGGTGGTTACTTACATCAGGTGCAAGCCTTCAATGACCAAGATCTTGGGTGGCTTGATGAGCTCAGGGGGGTCCAAGAGACCAGTGACATGGTTGTAAATGGGTTTCTCAACAGCAATACCTTCTTTGATGGCCTTAACTTGTTCATACATGAGATCAAAATTGTTGGCTCTTGGGTCAAGTGCTGTGACTCCCTTTTCCTTCCTTCCTGTTCTGTCAAGTGAGTGATAATCATCCAAACATATAACTGTGGTTGTGTCACTTATGAGGGTGTTGGAATCTGGATTCCCTCCTTTTGGTGGCTCTGCTGTGCCTCCAAACACACTTGTAAGCCTCCTCATGAAGGTACTCTTCCCACATCCTGAGTCTGCTGCTAGACCAATCACCACTGTCTGTGATTCACCCGCAGCGCATGTTATCACCCATGGCCTGCTGCTGCTACTTCTACTGCTGGTTCTGCTTCTGTACAAAAGAACCTGCTTTTGGTGAAAACCCAAGTGGGCTTTTGATGGGGTTGTGAAGGAGCAATTTGTGTTGAGAGATTGTGTTGTGTACACTGTGCAAGCTGCCATTTTTTTCTCTTTCTCCCCCTCTCTCTCTATGTGTCTCTCTTCGGAGGAAGAATTTCAGAGGAATGAGAGAGAGGGAGTGGTTTAAGTTAGTTTTTGTTTTGAGGATTAGTATGGGAGTAAGAGATAACACTACTAGGAGGAGAAGTATGGAACACAAATAAAATTAGAGGTCAAGGCTACTTGGCAGAAAATGAAATTGTGACTGCCCCTTTTTGTTTTTGGACTGATATGGAGGTCATTCCAAAGCTAAAAAAGGCTAGAGAAGTCTTTCCATCATGTTTTTTATTTTTAGGGGGAAAATAAAATTGGTAGGAGATATTTTTTTTCCTCTGTTGTTAATTTCCAAAATTAAAAAATTAAAAAAACAGATACTTTCTTGAGGTCATGGCTTATGGGAGTTGTGACAAAAAAAGGAAAGGAGGTGGAGGAGAGGTATCAGGTCATCAGAAGCAATTTGGATATCAGCAGTGCCACGTGGCATGAAGATGGTGGCTGATTGAGGATGAGGGATTAAGGGTGAGGAGTGGAGCAGATATAGAAGCCATTCAATTAGAGCTTGGACACTAGTACTCCCACTGTATGTACCTGTTCCTGTTTATGGTCTATATTTTCCTTTCTCATTCACTGTTGTTGTTGAAGTAGAAGTAGTAAGTAAGCATGTGGAACTCTTTCTTGATCAAGGACCACACAAACTCTCAAACAGCAAAAAATAAGGGAATGAAATCACAAATCAAAAGGTATTGGTGGGGTTAAAGTATGTAAGCATATGCTTCATAACCCCCAATATGTGATATTTCACCAAAATTTGATCTTCTTCCTTTTATCCCTTTCGTCATGTACTCCCTCTGATTCTAAACGTAGGAACGTAGGAGACAGTTAAAGAGTAAATTTTTATCCTAATCTAAGGCATCAATTCACTTTATCTCCCTCATTTATCATTTTTTCCCAAATTACTTTTATTGATTTCACATACTCATGGATGCAATCAATAGGGGTAATGTTCAAATATGAGTATTTTGAGAAAACATATTTTTTCTAACTTTTTTACAAATAACTAATTTAACTAATTTTTTTAAAAAAAAATCTTCAAATCATACATATAGGATTATATGGAGTATACAGAGGGATAGTTTAAAATGAATGATAGGGTCTACCTTAGCTTGTGCCACAAAAACTTGTACATTTTGAGAATTAATGCTCTTCACCTATAAAGGAATAATTGAAAGGTTTCAGTTGGACTCAACTACTTGTTTTACAAAAAGTTTTTAAATTTTTATTTTGGGAACAAAGAAGGCCAAATTCTAAAATTAAATCACATCACAGGGATTGCAATCCCATAGCATCATTTTGAACCAGGACCCTCCTATGTTAAGATGCTAATAAAGATGTAGCAGTTAGACCCATACATAGGACTTTTCTAGGAATATATTGCAATTGAACTTTTCACTACATTGAAAGGAATCTCATATAGCAAAAAAAAAAAAGGAATCTCATGATCTCCACAAAGATAGTAGAGTAAGTTGCATTCATCTTAGAAGGTTGTAGGAGCATATCTATGAGGACTTTACTGTAAGATTCAACAATGAGATTTTGAAATCACATTTCCCAAGCTAAGTGTAATCCCTTGAGTAGAGCCCATTCCTCTGCTTCATATGCACTGCAATTATCCAGATAGCTTGAAAACCCAATAATCGAAGAGCCATGATGATCCCAATGCACATCGCCGCAAGCAGATCATGGTGAAGAATCAGTTTTAGCACCATCAACGTTCAGTTTAAAGACATTTCAAATGGGGAGGAAGCGTGAAGTGATAGTACTATTAGAGTTAGATGTATGGGCTCCATGATTGCCAAAGCTTCCAAATTGTCACTCCCCATGTTAGATCTGATCCACTAGTAGAACTTGCACTTCAAATTTCTTGAGGTTCATAGTAACCCAATCTGATACTCAAGCTGTGAAGAACTGCTGTTATGAGCTGATGGTTTTATAAGTAGTAGCCATAACTGTTTCACATAAGGACAATCCCTTACGAGTTACGATATGAAGAATATCTTCAACACCTGATTGGCGCCAATCACATAGAAAGGAGCATTGGGACCATTTGCTTCTCCACAAATTGGTTGCCAATATGATTTGGAATTCTTTCCATTTAAGGAACCTGATTTTCTGAGACCCATTCCATCTTCAGATAAGTTTGTGAATATATACTGATAATGACCAGCAGAATTATGTTCAATCATGTAACAGGCAGATTTAATGGTAAATTGACCATTCACATTTGCACTCTAACTCGTTTTATCTTTACCAAGATAAGGCATGGGAGGCATGATGGCCAATATCTTTTGTATTATCACATTCGAAAGCAAACCAGCAAAGCGACTAAGATCCCAAGATCTATTCTTTACCCAATCTGATACAGTAGAATGTTCTTCTTCTTCACTCGAAAGTGATCTCAAGCAGTGTGCTTTGATCTTAGTTTCATTAGTCAGCCAGCAATCTTCAAAAAATCTAACATTCCTTCCATCTTGTTCCTTCATCAACAATATCACCATGTTGACAAACAGAATGCCAAAGTGGTGAATCCCCAATAACAAGTTAGGAGATTTTCTTCCTGATATAACACGTATATCTCTGTTTTAATTTCTGCCCATAACCCTTTAGTGCCAGAGATTAACTTCCAAGCAAGTCTTGCCCCGCAAGCTCTGTTGTCTGTTGAAACCGAGCCCTTCGAATGCTTTGGGTCTTGTAATTTTCTACCATAGGATGGAACCCTCTCCCATTATCATTCGGTTTCTCTGCAGTCTCTACTCTCTCCAATTACAAATAAAAGTACCTAAATACTATAACATAAAACATAAAGTTGATTTTTTTGGAGAGATTAAAAAGTTAATTAAATTACTTTAGAGTATATATATTTATATTTTTTCCTAAATTAATTAGTTTGACTAATAAACTAATATGCTCCCTCCGGTCCTAATTATAAGACATATTTAATCGATTTTGGGGAGATTAAGGAGAGGAGTTAAATTAATTAATTTTACTTATTTTTCTAAAATGCCCTTATATAAATTTTAAATGACATCAATAAAAATGATTCAATAGATCCTTCGACATACATCTCCAACCTAGAATTTTTCCTTTCTATACTTTCTAATTGAAATAAAGGTATTCTTATATATGTGTATATATACATACATATATGCACACATATAGTGGCGGAGCCACACACAGTACATATATCATGCAAGTGCAGACACAAAATTTTGAGAATATATATATTGTGAAGGGAACTTACAACAATTTGTCTAAGCGGTGTAGTGATAATCGGGTTTGTGTAACACGAGGTCCCTGTTCGAATCCTGCCTTTGACAACTTTATTAATCAATTTTTGGCCAAAGACTTGCAGCAGCGCGTGGGGAATGTGGGAAAGCCTTCTAAAATGTTTAATTACATATATATTTATAAAAGAAAAGTTTGTTAAAAAATTCCTTTGCATCATAAAATTTATTG
Source organism: Acacia pycnantha (assembly GCA_025563575.1). Taxonomy (NCBI): domain Eukaryota; kingdom Viridiplantae; phylum Streptophyta; class Magnoliopsida; order Fabales; family Fabaceae; genus Acacia; species Acacia pycnantha. The sequence continues at coordinate 146,318 of JAMWYP010000491.1, read as the reverse complement.
CTAAAAAATATCTAATAACCCAAGTTACCCAAGTTTTTAGTAGGTGTAGCTCATATTCAGATATATATATAATATATTCTTAACAAAGTGCAAATATTTTCCATTTTATATATAGTAAAAAGGGTAGAAAAAGACAATTAAAATTGGTAAAAGATAAATAAATATGTTGAACTTCAATAATTCTAAAAGGATTGATTGGAAATTTTGAAATATTGCAAAATTTGAGAAATTACCTAACCACCCTTATTTTTTTAAAATAAAAATTCAAAAGTAGTAGTTTATAACTTTAGTTTCGCTTATTAGCAACTCAAGTATATGTAATGACGATATTTGCATGAGAAATTCAAAAAAACATATAATAGGTTGTTGAAGCTTTTTTTATTTGTTGTGGAATTACTTTTCAATTGAACCTCATTTTTTGTCCTAAACTTTACAAAGGAGTGGGTTTCCTTTTATCCTCCTTAAAAAAATTTGAGTCTTGCCCGAACCCCTTATCCCACAACCAATTGTGCACCCACAAATATAAAATCCTGGTTCCGCCACTTGCACACATATATCTACACACACATACACCCTCCCTCCCCACACACACAGAGGCACACACGCACGCAAACCCGCACACAGATATATATGTGTATGTGTATGTGTCTATATATATATATATATATATATATTGGCAAATTAACTTGATCGATAAACAAGTTAAAATCCAACAATTTAAACGTTTCATTGATTAAAAGAGTCTACGCACTCACATGCATATACTCACCAAAAACCAAACACACTTGAAATAATAAAATAGGGATATTTGAGGAAAAAAATTTAACAAAATATAAAATTTTGTCCTATAATTAGGACCAAAACCAACTCTCAAATGTTGTTATGTAATTAGGATTGGAGGGAGTATAATCTAACTATACAAAATATATTATATGATTAAGTAACTTATTTAGCTTTCTTAATCTCTTTAAAAAAATCAACTTTATCTAATATTTAGGACAAAAGGGGTAGGAATTTTGGCTACTTGTATAGGGTATAAAGAATCGGTTTCCCTACTCATCCACGTTAGTTGAGATCCTGGACGGTCAGGATTTTATTTTTTTACTTTTTATTTTTTTAAAAAATATTTTAATTAGTATAGAATATAAAATAAAGATAATATCTAAATTAACTTTTTTTTAATTTTTTTATTTAAAAATAACCAAATTAAAAAATTAAAATCTGGACCATACTGATCTTATCTAGACCATTAGATTGACGGAGTTCTTTCTGCTCATCCTTTGCCGAGCTCTCCCTGGTTCCGTAGGTATAAAGGGATCGTACTCAAACACTGACTTCACTAATACAACACGTCTAGCAGTAGAAAGGCTTGGCTTTCTAATTAGAAACTTTGGATTTATTTCCCTAGTCTTCTCTATCCTTCCTCGTATCTCTGGCTTAACATTCTTTGAGAACAAAAGTGAAGATTTAGATTTATTCACTTTCTCTCCTGACATTAGCTTGGTTCTTTATAGCTTCTCCAAAAAAACAGGAGATCATCGACCAACATCAAATGAGATATGAGATATATGGGGGCCTTGCCTTATTTAGTAGGGAGATATTGACATTGTTTGCCATTCCATAACACATTGTAGGAGACACAAATAACACAATTCATAATAAGATTAATGAAATTATTTCCCATTCACAACACAAGTAGGTGGCACGCTTTCTCAATATCAATCTTCAGGGTAGTCATTCCCATTTTTCCCCTCACCTTTTTATAATGAGCATAATTTCTGGTACGATTATGATATTATCATGTATTCGTCTTATTTATAAGAGTCGATAATCGAATTATGTTGTTTAAGAAAATAGTTAAAATTAGTTAAAATAATAAATGTTCTTTTCCAATTATATTTTTATTTATGAGGGAAAATAAGAGAAAGAAATATAATAAATATATGTATTACTAACCTTTTAATTAACATGACATATATAATTAATTAATGAGGGTAAAAATGAAAAAATATATATATATTAAATATTTAGACAACTCTTATAAAATTTTTATTAAAAGGATCACGGCAACTTAAGAAGAGAGTACAAAACTATAGAGTGGAAAGGTGAAGAATATTTTGCCACATTCCCCAAGGGATGGAGAAAGAATGTCTCATTGCGCATGTTGGAACTTGGAAGCTTGGGTGCAAATCGTAAACCCCAAATGAAGAGTATTTCCCATAAGAATTAATAGCGGAAGTTGGCTTGATTGGAAAAGACCCAGTCGATTAAGTAAGAGGTCTCGGTTTAGTCATTGTGAATGCAAAAATTTCTAAGAAAAGTCTCCGCTTGGGCGCCTGACAGACTATCGGATCAAAGTGGTTGCATTCTTTGCCACTATTTTTATATCAAAAATATAGAATTTATATTGTGTACCAAAAAATATAGATTTTATATTATTTATTTCTAATTTAAATTGATATGACAATTTATAGACTGAAATAAATTGCTACTACCTCCGGTCCTAATTATAAGACCCATTTGAATTTTTTGGAGAGATTAAGGAAGCTAAATAAACTATTTAATCATTTCATATGTTGTGTATCTTTAGATTATATATTAGTTTATTAGTCAAACTAATTAGTTTGAAGAAAAAATAAAAAATAAAAATACTCTAAAGTAATTTAATTAGCTTCCTTAATATCTCCAAAAAAATCAACTAGGTCTTATAATTAGGACCAGAGAGAGTATTTATATTTGATTATAAGTGAATGAACAAATTATAAAATATGAAAAGGTTTATATTTTTAAATAAACAAATTTATTTATATAATTCAATCAATAATATGTATCGCACAAAATTATTGATACATTCGTTGTTTTAGTCATTATACTTAAAGAATAAAATAATATAAATACTTTTCATTGTTATGTTTATTTATTTGTTATAAAGAAATCTTGTAATTACTTGTACTTCTAGACATTATAATTTTTTTTAGATATTATTTTTTCAAAATTATCAAATTAATATTTACTCTATACTTAATTATTATTAGTTTTTTTTTTTTTTCGCAGGGAATGGAGATGAAAACTTTTAATGAATTCAATATTTTTTAAAAAAATGAAAAGTAAACTTGCAAGTTCTTAATTAATTTTATTTGTTCTCTCGCAGTCTTCGGACCGTTTGTGCGATCTCCTTCCGACCTCTCCTCCCTCAGGTTTCCTCCTTCTCCTTTTTCCGGCCTCCTCTAGTCTCACCGCTGGCATCAGCCTCCTTCCCTCTCACCACCGGCCTCCTCTCCTCTCACCTCCAGCCTCCCCTCCAAACCAAATCATAAAATTAGAGTATATTTATTATGTATTTTGTAGTTAAATGGATAAATAACTCTATAACAAAGACAAAATATATATAAATTTAAAAATTTAAAAAAAAAAAAAAAAAAAGCTACAATGAAAAGTGCCGTGGTGGCTGGTTTAAGCTCGAGGCCCTTTAGGGCCGGTCCTACAAGGTCAATTTTAAATATCTCGTCCATTTTTCTGCCGGCCGTGATGGGCGGCCCAGATGGGCTTGGCCCATTTCCGACTCTATCCGTACGTCTCTACCCCTTTTTTTAGTTTTTTTGCATTAGATGTAGTTTTTTTGCCTCCATTAAGAACTCCAATAAGCTTGATAGATATTGTTATTAATATCTACAATAAGACCTCATTGAACAAATTTAGTTAATATTTATTTTATAACCTTGGTGATTAGTTTGTTGGGATCTTATAATAATTATTATGATATTGTATTAGTTGGTAATGATACATAAATCTATAAATAGGATGGTGTTGAAATGAGAATAGTGAAGCGTTGAAAAGTGATGTTTAGGATAAGAGAATTAATTAATTAATGTAAAGTATGAGGACGGTGTGAGTTTAGGGAATACAGAAATTTGTATGTATTATAAAAATTTGTGAAATTAGCTAGTTGGTAGTTAGTCTCTTATTAAAATGATTGTTAATTTTTTTAAAAATATATGTTTTAAATTTTTTATTTCAAACATGGATAATTTGAAAAAACAAATTATAATTACGTTTAGATTAAAAGGTAATTGTAAATACAGAAAATAAAGTTGATTTTGTATATTATATAAACTTGATTAAGTCTTATATATTATTGTCTTAAATAATCACATGGATTTGCCCCATATATATTAGAGCGACCCGCATCCTCTCATAATCATATAAATTAATTGAGGCTGCAGACGGATTTAACAAGAAAGGCAGACTCTTCGAGGTGGGTGCCTCTGCCAGCCGACTGAAGCCTACGAAGTACTCCTCATCTGCGGTGAAAGTGTTTATGCAGGTAAACATAATAAATACATTTGATATTGAATGTTACATTTTCATTCCCTTGTCCATTTAAATGAAGTACAAAAAATAAACTTACTTCCTAATGTTGTTTTTGTAGATGAGATGAAGAAGATGAAGGCGTTGGTGCAGGAGCAAGCAAGCAAATGAGCTACATCGAGACACACGAGGAGATGATGAGGCGAGATGCAGCTTGTACTCGAGTCCTTAGTGAAGGACGGCTCCCGGTGATGATGACCATCTATGTAAACTATTTATGATTGTTACTATATATTTTTATGATATACAAGTTTATTTCGTAATTTTTAATATTTTTTTATGCAATTCTTTTTTTTTTAATTTTTTACATAAAATGAATTTTGCGACGGAAAACAAATTCCATCGCAAAATTTCAAAATTTGCGACGAATTCTTGTTTTCCGTCACAATTGCGACGCTATTTTTGCAATGGACAAATTCATGCAAACGATTTTTATAACGGAAAATGCCTTTTTGCGACAGATTTCTTCATCGCAAAAAAGCGTTTTTTAGTGCGCCCACTGCATTCCTCATAATTCTTCATGGAACTCCTCTCTTCGTAAGCATTATTTCTTACACACTCTCTTTCCCTACATTGGGTTCTGCACATACATACATATGTATTTTTTTGTTGATAAAAATGTATATAATATGTATATGTGTGTGTTATATTTGATTCATTATAAGCTTTCCCGTGTACATGCTTGACGTCTTGAAATATTAATTCGAGAGAGAGAAAAAACAAAAGAAGAGATCAAGGTTGGAGACAAGCGATGGTCAGAAGCGATTTTGCAGCGCAGTGGGTGCTGATGGAGTGAAGATACTCGACTCTGCGTTCCTCACTTCTGTCAATGGAGTTGAAGTTAAGTTGGGGAGAGACAGTTGAGAAATTGGGGACGTTGGAAAGGGTGGAGAGAGAGTGCAACTTTTTTTTTAAAAATAATCATTTTAAAACCATAGCATGGGTCCCACTCGGAAAAGTAACGGAAGTCTATGAGAATTAACCTATTTTCTCACTTTTCATATGTTTTTGCCCCTAAAAAAATTTATGATGCTGGTTGTTATTTTGAGAAGAGAATATAGACATTTTTGCAACTTCACACCTATTTTAATAAATAAAAAAACAAAAAAACAGTTATGAACCTGAATAACCAATAAATGCAGGAGTAGGCTTTTTTACCTATCTAATTTTTTAAAAAAAAAATTTACCAAAATAAATCAAAATTGAAACTATTTACTAAACTAATGCAGTTGGTGGCGGCTTCTGACACAACGATATAAGAGGCGTAAGAAAGGGAGACGCGATTTGGCTGACGAGTCTGACCTGCAAAATGGCGTGGGAAATCCCCACGCCATTTGGGTCAAATGGCGTGGGAAATCCCCAGCCATCCCAACTCTCAAATGGCGTGGGAAATCCCACGCCATTTGTGTACCAATTCCTCCCGTTCGACTTTTTGAGAATGTACCACTTGTGTCTGTGGCTTTTTTCCAGATTAATATTCAAAAATTCTCACAGTGTAGCCTCCTCTATAAGATTATCGGTAAAAAAACTTTGCTTCCATCTCTTCTTTTCACTCCTTCACTCTTTTGCTCTTCCCTTTCGTCTAAAATTTTGCTTCCAGGTCTTTTTCATTCCTTCCAGCTCTTTTCATTCCTAACTCTTCTTCACTTTGCTTCTTTAGCCCTCATCCCCCTCTTTAAAAATTCTCTCCATCCACCATTCTTTGTCACTTGGAACCACCATTTGTCCTCCATCTTTTTATCATTTGTTTCTTTATTTTTTATTTTATCTAATTCCATTTATATAGTATAGTAGTGTGTTTCTTCTTACGCTAAGTTACAATTGTGTTGTTGTCATTTGTTTTATCTTAATTTAATTAATCTTCATTTTCATAATAAAATAAGAAAAAAATGAATGAAATTCGTTCAATTGTGTATTTTAATGGTTCTAAAAGATAGGTCCAAACGGTATGAGCTTTGAAGGTGAAAGAAGAGGAATGTATATTGTTCGAGGCATGTCTCTGAAGATTTACATGAAAAGGTCCGTCGAAAGTTAAAGTTGCAACCAAATCGAGTAATATCATGGTGGCTATGGTAGAGTACCTTGTGGAAGCAAAATGTAAATACGCGGGTTTTGAGATATCCGATGATGAGGATCTGGATGTTTTTGTACAAACATTCGTGGAAAACCGTACGTCTGGATTTCTTTGAGTTATATGTGAATATTGAGACATCGGATTATATGGCTCATTCAGTACATCTCAGCCAACACAATCAACAGTTGCCCATGGAGAAGAAGGTGACTACATGCTAAATGAACTCGACAATGAGGAGGAGCAAGAGGAAGAAGATGAAGACACTTTATTAGATAATGAACATGAAACGAGAATGATAGTGATGCGAGATGATGAATATCGAGGTAATGATTATATAATTTATTTTTTTGGTTACTTTATTTTCGCATAAATTGTATTATGTGTGAGCATGCAGATATTACAGTTTTGGCATGACATTCCACATTATGAGGTCATACATGAAGATTACCCACATGAGGATATCTTGGATGAAGGCCGGGGACCGTGGGTTAGAGGAGATGGATTATATCTTAAACAAGAGTTCGCGTCCAAGAGTGACATGCAAGTCTGCAATAAAACATTATTGCATGAAGGAACATCATGAAGCTCATGTGGTTGAGAGTAGTACAACGAAGTTGATAATGAAATGTCGGAATCATGAACAAGGTTGTGATTGGAGAGTAAGAGCAATTAAACCGAAGAACAACAATGCTTGGGTGGTAACTAAATGGGATGGAAATCATAGTTGTGTGAGCCAAATTCTCTCCCAAGATCACAGACAACTTGATTGAAAATTATTTACGAGACCATAATAGGTATGATGCACAATACCATTTGATAATTTATGAATTTATTTGGGTTTATCGGTGCACATAAATAACAATCCTAGTGTACAAATTTTGTAATTTAATTGGTTTTGCGGATATGGTCGGGAAACACCTTCGAGACTGTTGTCATGATACAAGAAAGGGTGACTGGAATGTTTGGTTATCATGTTTCTTACGGGGAAGGCATGGAAGGCAAAACAAAAAGCAATAGCTAAGGTTTACGGTGATTGGGAAGAGTCATATGCGTTCTTGCCAAGATGGTTTGAGTACATGTTGCAATTTGCCCGGATCTTTTATCATATTCAAGATGGACCGTATATTGTTAATCGGCGCGTTGTTAATGGAGTGCGGGTGTTTCAACGTACTTTTGGACCTTCCGTCAATGTCGCGGCGTTCCAATGGTGCAAACCGGTCATACGGGTTGACGGAACTATTTAGGTTTCCAAATGCGGTATTTTAAATACATACATCTTCTCGACCCATCAGGTCAAGAGCTACCGATATACATGCGGATGATGTTTCCAAAATTTCATTCAACATTGTTGAACTGCAATATGTAAATAAATAAATTTAGTGAAACGTCCATGAAATAAGAACATAATAGCTCCAATACTCCATACTGCGTCAGTAATGATCGCTGCGTCGTAGGCGGTGGAGCGGGAGGTGTAAGGGCGGAAGTCTAGACCATGCCCATATACGCAATAACAACAAACAACCCCTATGTCTTTAGCGTTGACGCGTGGCTGGCATAGCTCGCGGAGCGATATGGCGAGTCTGGTGACCCCAACCGTATGTAGCGGTCTCATCAAGATCACCCAGTAATTGTATATATCGGCAAGGGACCTCGAAGCTGGACTTGTCACACAACAAAAAACCACCGAACAAGCGCATCAGGTAAGCACGTGTGTCTGGTGACCCACGGCCGTAGTTGAGTGCTCCTCCCGTAGCCCCAATGATGGTCAAACCATCCCATCTTAATGTTTCCGCCAATCAAATCCTCGGGGGTGGAGTCACTCCCATGTATTCTTGCATAATTGCCGCCCGGTTGCCATGTGTCCGACAGGAAACTACTCGACCCTCGGTTGACAAACCTAAGATGGCCTCTACGTCTGTAGAGTAATAGTCATCTCACCAACCGGCATATGGAAGGTGTGAGTCTCGGCCTCCACCTCTCAACCAAAGCGAAATAAGGTATTTGTCAATCTGCACCAACATTATTCGTATCATGCACAAACAACTAAATGCGTATAATTAAATTAATTACATAAAGAATGTTAAAACTTACGGGAGTCTCTTCATGCGAGACACGTGCGAAAACTCCGCACGCATAAGGTCTTCTTTGGAAATCAGTGGGAATAGATCCGGGTTATGGATATGCACTGAGACCCTGTGAGGCTCGCCTCACCTCAACACATCACAATCTCCATTGTTCCACACAACTTGTGATCGGTGTGGCCGTTGCACCTCCTCTTTAAGAACTCCCAGCACTTTGGGGCGGGCTCAACCGTGTGTGGACGTCGGTCATCCATTTGACTAATAAAAATTTACAATAACACAACAAATTATTAAGTCACTAATTATTATTCTCTAAATAATAAATATTTGAATTAATTATTTGAGTAATTAGTATTCTCAAATTAATATTATCTTAACTATTTTGGGTACTATAAATAACAAATATTACAACATATTTCACAAAATCGAAATTAATTATTTTACAAAATATGAAATAATTAGTCATTTATCTTAAGGATTATAATTAACATACAAAAGAAATAATTATTTCCCTAATTAGTCTTCATCCTAAGGTTAATAATAAATTTTAAATATTCTAATTCCATAAATTATTGATTTTAATCATATAATAATTTATAAGTAATTAAATGTTAAAGACTTAAAAAATGTTTAAAATTTAAATCTCATTATTAAACAATAAACATAACAAAAAAATTAAATGTTAAAGACTTAAATCAATATTTATTAAACAATAAACCTAACAAAAATTTAAATGATAATCATCTATCTATCCTAATCTTGTCATACATTTATTAAACATCTATAATAAATCAAAAAAAAGAAGATGAAAACGAAGCAAAGAAAAAACGAAGAGAAAAAACGAAGAGGAAGGAGAGGAAGGAGTGTCGGTGTGTGGGGAGGGGGAAGCGGTCAAAAGGGGTGCAGGGTCGACATTTGCATGTGGGGGCTGCGCGGGGGCTGTTTTCACGCCACCTTGTGGCGGTGAAAAGTTTCACGCCACAAGGTGGCGTGAACTTTTTGGCCGCCACCTTGGTGGCGTGGAATTTTCAGCCGCCACCTGGGTATCCCACTCTAAGTTCACGACAATTCCTTACGCCATTTGTGGCGTAAGACTCATTCCGTAAATACTTTACAATCCGCTTTAGTTTGATAATTTTTTTTTACAAAAATTATTACGGTCAAAAGCCTGCAGGAGTATCTATCATACATCACCGGAATAGTGGAATCAATTTCGGATTTAATCCCTTCAATTAAGTTTTAACTGAAAATGCTAATCATCATATCATAATCTAGTGATATTCATGAGGGAATTATAAACTTATTTCTTAAAAAAAAAACAAATAAATAAAAGTTCATATCTCAACATCGTAGACTGCAATCGATAATTAATACTCTTTGTCCTTGATATAAGACATATTTACTTAATTTTTTAGATTAGGGACGTTAGTTAGATTAGTCAATATAATATATATTTTCTAAAACACCATAATCATCTTCCTTAATTTTCTCCTTCCCTATCCTCCTTAATTATTGTTGAAAACAATAGAAGTAAATTAGGAAAATATGGACAAATATATCTTATATTTAAAACCAAAATTAACTTCTTAAATATGTTCTATATAAAAAAACAGGAGGGACTAGGGAGTATTCATCAATTAAGTCGCGACAAGAGCCTAATTTGGGATTCGAAACCATAAATTTTCAATAAGAGGGGCTTTCCTTGGGAAGACAAACAAAAGTTCCTACTATTTCGTTACAAACGAATGTCTAATGTAGTCATTACAATACACACAAAAACAACAAATATGTTAGATAAGGAGGGTGCGCATGCATCATAGAGAAAGGGGATAAATAATATTTCAAGCCACCTTGGATGTGAGTGACGGTATAGAAGCCATTGGATCAAAACCTGGAACTGCAAGTATCTCCTCTTCACTTGCTCCCCCTGAAATACATGTAAATTTTCTGCATACAAGAAAAACATTTTGCAATATCATTAGAAACACATTCCACAGAAAATTATAGGCAGGCCTAGCTCCTCAAATAAATATTGCACACAAGAATCTCAGCCTAGTTTATTATCAGGCTAATAATAGCTACTCATAAGCAACAGACAATCTCACTCTGTATCAGATATGAGTGAGGCAAAACAAGACCAAACCCTAAGCCTTAAATGCAAATACTCTGTCCCTCACCTGAAGAACCCACAAGCTTAGAAGAGTCTCCAAGCAAAACAAGGCAAATCCAACCAAATAGAAAATCTGCAGCAATACAAGAATCTAGGATAAGAATACACAATAGGTGACAGCACCAGATTATTCCTTTGATGCGAAAAGTTAAAACAATATTCTGACAAATGCAATTTAAATTATTTTTTCCCGGCTACTTCAATTAGTCCTATCACGTTTCACACAGCATTTGATCAATATCTTATAATTTTTAAGGGCATCCAAATTAATCTTAAGCAACAAAATCTAGCACCAGTCGCACAACTCAGTCTAGCACCATAAATGTCCAGTCTCCACATATTTACTGGACCTCAACTAAATGAAAACTCCACGTTTACCAAACCTCAGCACATCAACATCAACTATTCTTGACACTCATTGTCAATTGTTGATGTATCAGATCTTTCTTCCATGGGAAAAAGGAGCAGAGAGGCCTTCACGGCTCAGTCCATCTAATAACTAAATTCTAAATATATGATAAGTAGGTTAGGGAGATATTTCCATAAGTAAATCTGTAAATGCATCTAATTTGTCACAGTAAAAAATTCAGGATCTGTGTATGAACTAGAAATGACTTCTGTCCCAGTCACGAATATTAAAACAGTAATGACTGACAAGTCAGGTACATTTATTGGTTGGAGATAACTGTGCCCAAGAGAATAAATGCTAATATGCGCATATCTGATATACAACTTACCCCAACTAACACATGGTCTGAGAAGAGATCAATTGCTGCAAGAATGCCCCTGAAATAAGGCGATTAAGATAATTAACTCACATTAACTGAAACGAAATATAAATACTCCCGGCATTATAAGTTACTATCTATAGAAACAAGTAAAAGGATGACCATAAGTTAACAACAATAAGCATAACATAGATTCTTATAATAGCAAGTACAGGTGAGTAGCGTTTTACATCAAAATAACAAGTTTTGGAACTTCAGCAGTCCCTGACCAAAAAGTTAAGGGAAATAAATAAAACTGCCACTATATAATTTTGATACATTGCATACCTACACTATATGTTGTGCTAAGCATGCCAAATTTTTCACTTTATACCACTCTCATGTTCCTTAGCTTAGTAAAAATTATGATTTTCAAACAGTTAATATAATCTTTGGTCCCTCAAGCTTGCCTTCATTTTGATTTTAGTCCCTCAAGTTTCATTTTGTTTAAAACATTGGTCCCTATAACTCAATAAAGACTTGGACCATTTTGCCTCTACAGGGGACCAAAACGTATGGCTTGAAACTTGAGGGACTAAAACCAAAATGAGAGCAAACTTGAGGGACCAAAGCTGGTATTAACCCTTTTCATATTGTCGAGATAAGCTTATTCAAGCCAACTTTTGGTTCGAAAATATTAACAGTCATGTAAAAACCTATCAATTGACAGTTAAGAACCAGCACATCGTGGCCTTTTCAAAACATATTAATATAATTATATCCAACACAAGGCAGAAGCAAAGATTAATTACATGAAACAAGAAGGTAGTAATTATCAAACTTACGTTAATGACTTTCCATGAAAGACAATTGGAGGTGCAATCGCAGCAATGACACAAAAAGCAATATGCAGCTGCATCATCCCAAAGCAATTAACAGAAGGACTAGCAAATCATTTATACATGAGAGAGAATACCAGCATTATGTGATAGATTAACATACCAAGTAAAACAGGAAAAACCAACCGAACTTAAGTGCACTATCTGTCCTGCATATCATAAACAAACAACCATAAACAACAACAACAATTGTGCACAATCCAATGCTTGCTAAGAACTTTCTTTTGCTAAATAGACGGAAACTTGTGCCTACACTCTTTTCATGTTTGCTTACTTTTCTTCACCCAATTAACCCTTTTTATTTCAGGGATAAAACATATGGCGTCAGCAAGTTCTAACTACAATCTCTTCTACCACTGATGCTAACTAAGGAAGAATAATAATACCCATCATAAAACTACTCAATTAAATTGTCTGAAAATAGGATGACAACAATGTTAGTAAAGAAAAGGTGGCTTCACTCCAGTTTACCTCATAGCACGGTAAAGGGGCCTGTACCAAAGCACATATGAAAGGGGGACTCCAAGTAGAGCATAAATTATCGCAAGGAAAAAAATTTTAACACCTGCAAATTTCAACTTAAAAAATTAGGTTCAAATTACATCACAAACCAGAGACTTGCCAGCATTTAAATATAAAAGTATCACTGTAGATATAAGCTTACCACCGCCTCTAATCCAACAGACAATCACAGCAACTACATTAAAAGCCAGACAGAGAACAATCCCTGCAAATATTTTTTTTAAAATAATATAAATCAGAATTAGATTCTGAAATCAAAAATTGTATGGGAAAGTTCTATAACTTAACCAACAAAAAAGTAGCAGCAGTCAATACTTATGAGAGAGAAAAGTTTCATAATGATTACGACGGGATCCAAACAAACATTACAGATAAATAAAAGAAATACCGGAATTTATAGAATTCAAATTCTGATAGAAAAACAGAGACAAACCACCAGAAAATGGAAGAATTGCATTTCTGAGATAAAGCAAGAAAATATGCAGAACCAAGCTACATCCATGTTAAGAAAGTTCTAGGGGAAACGGTTAAGAAAAGAACATATAAATGTAAACAAATAAATGAACAGAAGAACAATTTCAACTTCCCATACCTAACCAACTTGCAAATGCCGAATATTGCAGCCTCTGGGCATGAGCAGGTATCTCATTGGCTATGTCATGGTGAATGATAGGGAAAAATGGAGGCCAATTCTTATCATCAACAACAACCCCAGCTGATGAGCACAAAAAAGTAAGTTATTGACTCAGCATATATCTAGAACTAGAAGTGTGACAAGACAGTCAAAGGATTGTATGTCAAAAACTCAAGCCTCAGTGTTTACATTTGGCAACTGCATCTTCTCTTCTTTTGATTTCCTGCATATGCATTTTGAAAATCGTATGACACTCAAAAGCAAGGATCCGGCACATTTATGTAGGCCTTAACATAAGAAAGAACTTAAACTTGTTGGCAGTTAAGGTCATGGCAGCACAATACATTAATGATGGCAACAAAATATTGATATAAGTAATATAAAGTTTTGTGACTTCAGAAAACAGGGATGCTAACCTGCTCTTTCCTTTTAGATCTGCTTCCCAAGTTGCAAGCTCTTGTTCCCTTTTCTTAGAGACCTATGCAAACACCACAGAAAAAATTTAGCCCCAAAAAAAAGCCTAAACTTAAAGAGCAACTCTGCATTTGCAATATAATTACATTTGTATTCTCTAATGGAATATCGACTGTAGCATCATGACGTTGACCAAAGCCAAGTGGCTCAGATGCTGCAGGAGGAACGCGTAACTTTGATCCAGGGGCACCAGCACCATTCTGCAATATTTTGCCCAACAGAAAGGTTTTATAAGCATCAAGTCAAGACTTAAATGAAATGGAACAAAATAGTCAATACAGAGGAGGATGACCAATAAGTGCTCAGCACCAATAATTATAAACCAACCCCCCAAAAAAAAAAAAACACACACACAAAAACAAAGAAAGAAACTGTTTTTGCATTAAAAAGAATATCATAACAATTTTCTACCCTAAGAATTGGCAAGATGTCTTGTCTGATTTTGGATTGTTGGCAAAAAAAAGCATACTATGCCTCTGTTCAATTCTTGATGTCTTCCATGAAATTTTTGGATTCAAATGAAGTTTTTTCCCTGAATTAATTAAGTAAAAAGTAAGCCTCTGTCGTCTCCAAAAACATTTAACAAAAAATTTCATACTAAAAAGTAAAATTATATCAGGTTTCTGATTATTGCGGCAGAACCCTCACCAACACATAAAGATTAAAGACAACAATTTTCCATATCACTGTCAATTTTCATTGTCCATTACACATATTTTTAGCTGCAATTCGCCCTGAAAATACTACTGTCAGTAAACTCCAGGCTAACCAGGATTTTAAAATGTAAAATATATCCAATTATGCCTTTTCCATTTTCACTTCTCTATAAGAGAATCACGTCCCCTCTTCTCCACCTTACTTTTTATACTTTAGCCTAAAAATCATTTGGCTGAGACAAGTTAGACTACCTTGCGTTGAATAATTGAAGGTCAAAGTTTCTACAATTTTCACTTCCTCCAAATAATGCATTTACAAACAGTAAAATTGTCAATGAATAATTTTAATTAAGGAAGATTGAAGTTAAGTTTATGAATTTCCAGTATAATAAATTAAAATAAAAATCTTGACAGGCACATATGGTGTACAAATCTAAACCTCAAATTAATTTCCTTCCCTTTCCTTTGCTGTATGAACCCAAACAACTCAGTACCCGTCCATTTCCAGATTAGCAGTTCAAAAAAATGTTCAGAATATCACCATCCCTTCCATTCAATTAATAACAAATCCAACATTTATTTCTCTTACATTTCCAGGAGATAGAATCAATAATGTAAATCTTTAGCAGAACCACCACAAGGTGTCCCGTGCAATGCTTAGTTGCATGTAGAGCTGACATAACGATGAGATCACTTCAATCATTGTAAACGATTCAAAAGTTAAGAAACAAATACAAAAGATTAAAAAATCCTTAATCATTTTTTCTTAGATTCCAAAAAAAAAAAAAAATCAAAAGATTAAGTTAAAAAACTTGGCTTATCCTCCTAAACAAAACAACCTTAGTCAACTTTCTGATATCACAAATAAAAAAAAATAAAAAAATAAATAGAAAGTTACTTCAGGCTCTGTCATATTCTCCGATTCTCCAACAACTGAAAAAGCCGTCAATAAGTAATCAGTAACGCTGTCACTGTGACTGAGCGACGAAGAGTCTGTTTGCACCTTATTCCAGTAGATGCATTCGCTCAGCTAAGCATCTCAGATACACCAGAATTGAGATCGTTACCCACATTTTCCGGGACCAGAAACCTCCACATTTTTTCTCGGATGAGCTTCGCCGAAATTAGTTATCTTAGCGTCCATGTCGCCAGCTTTTTCTCAAGTATATCCACATCCAAAACGGAAAAAGCGGAAATCACGTTCCACCCTGACCCTGAGTTGATAATTGCATTTCCACATTCCAGGTCCAGATCAAAGTATATATAACAACGATGTCGCGCTTAATAACAAACTAAAATAATTTTAAAAGGCATCACTTAAATCAGAGCACTTGCTAAGATCCAACAACCACAACTCAAGCATTTCATGTACGCATTACGCACTCCACCAATTTTAAAAGAGTTTATGATCCAAAACAGGCCGGATCGGGAAATTACGATAAATAAGGAACTGTCAGAAGTTGTGTGTGTGTGTGTGAGAGAGAGAGAAGGAAGATTACCGAGAAGGGATTGAGTTCTTCTTCGTCAAATGGGTTGGGATCGTGGGAGCGCATGGCTAGATCCCCAAATTTAGCAGAAGAGAGAGACAAATCTCCGACCCGAGAACGATGGGGAACGAGCTGAATAGCACTTTCTCACTTTTCTTCTATCTGTCTTCCTGCTTGTAGGCGACGCGGGATATCACCAATGGAACGTGAATCTGAAATTGAAATTTGCCTTTTGCCCTTCATTTTATTTTACTAACATTTACGCATCGTACCATAATTGAGGTCCCTTGCTCCCTTCCTCTAATCCACGTGCATGTTGGGCTCATGATAAAAGGGATTTTTTCATTTTTAAAAATAAATAGTTCATACACTAAAAATTAATTAACTTAAATAATGCAAAAAATATTTCAAGGCGCAACTTACAATTGAATTCAAATAAATAAATAAAATGGCCACCACCTCAAAATTAGAGGAATGAGCACTATATGTTTATCTTTTGGATGAGCATGAAATGTGAACCTTTAAATCAATGGCGGAACGCCTTTATGGCCAGTTGGGGCCTTGGTCCCAGCTGGCCCCGATATTATAAAATACGTTAGTATATGTATGTATTTATTATATGATATTTTATTTGTAGTAGCAATTTGGCCCCAGCTAATTTTTTATCTTCTCTGTAAGGATAATGTTTGTTTCATTACTCATTGGGCCATGAGAGGAAAGTAAAATTCTTATTTAAGATATCGAAAGTCAATATCGTCTTATATATTGTTTTGATTTTATAATAATCAATTATTATTTATTTGTATTTTCAAGGTTATTTGATACTCCTCCGGTCCTAATTATAGGAGCAAATTTTGGAGTTGTTTTGGTCCTAATTATAATAGCAAGTTTTAACTTTTGTCAATTTTTTCCTATAATACCACTATTTATAGTTATTATTAAGAGCATTTATATATGTGTATGTACATATATGTATATCTGTGTTTATGTGTGTCAATGTATATATGTGTAGATATATGTGTGTGTGTGTGTGTTCATAAACATGTGTGTGTGTGTAGACACATATATACACACACATATATGTTTATATAAGTAAGACCATTATTTCAATTAGAAAGCGTGTGGAAAGGAAATTAGATCTATATGTATACACATGGCTATATAAAAAGAAACTAATATACATATATACTAAACTAATATGTCATGGATGTCTAACGTAAGGCAAATTAAAAACACTTATAATTAGGGCAACTTGTGTCATTTTAAATTTATATAAGGACATTTTAGGAAAATGAGTAAAATGAACTAATTTAACTCATCTCCTTAATTCTCCCAAAATCGGTTAAATAGCTCCTATAATTAAGACCGGAGGAGTACTATTTAGTAAATAGTCCCTTTGATCCTTATTTAAGAAATCAATTACCAATTTTCACAAGTCAATAAAAACAATTAAAGTCATTAAATTTATCCTAAAATTTAAGTATTTTTCACTATCATCCCTATTAATAATTACACTAAACTCTAATATTATATTAATTATTACTCTTTCTTTTCTCTAATAATTAATTTTTATTAATTATTATTTTCACTCACTACCTTTATAATTGTGGGTATACATGAGAAAAAAATATTTAATGCAATTTGGAAACAAGCAAATGCTTTATAAAAATGACCAAATATACATGATAGTTGGTGTTTTAAATAAGAACTAAAGAGAGTAGTTCAATATATTTATTTTTTGGCTCGGGCTAAAATTTTTTTTCTTAAGTTCCTTAGTACTTCTTTGCCTTTTTGTTGTTGTTGAAATGCTTATTGCCTTTTCGATTAGCAGTGGAAAAAGCTTCTTTTCAACATGATTTATAGTATATGAGATAATTATGTGAGGAGAGTTTTGTCGTGACTTATATGAACATTCTTTTTAAACACAACTCAAAAAGATCCTTACAATTTTAATGAGGAAGCTTTATGAGAATATATATAGTCATCTTGTCGAATTGTATTGAGGCCATTATTCTAATTCTAAGGAGTTGTGATGAGTCTCATCCCAATGTTATTAATGATTCTAGGAACTGGCAGGTTATTGTTAAACATACCGGTAGAGAAACTTTACATCTCGTTATTACTAAGCTAAGTCCACTCATAATATGCAGGAAAATTTTCATATCCTTAATCAACCTTAACCTTTTTATTAAGAGGAGATTGAAGAGGGTAGTTATTGGAACTGAGGTTTGCTTCTACTTCTTTTGAAGCAATGAAGTTTCTATTTTTTTTTTTTTTTTTTTTTTAAAGACTAAAAATAGACTCCCAAATTAATTGAATTTCAAAATTTTAATAGGGAAATCTTTATTGAAAATTTTATTGATGAAAATTACTATTAAATTGAAGTACGGGTACTATATGTCTATAAAATCCACAAATTACTAAATTTTTTTGTTAAAAAAATTTATTAGATCCTTCTAGCTAATGAATTTTTCAACCGGGGCTTTTCTCCAATTTCTCCTAATTACGACTTACAAGATTATAACTTTAAAATATTAATTTTTTTTTGATACATAACAAAGATAGAGATCGAGACTGGAGTTGCTGACAAGTGTGGGCCGAGATTGGTGTCACTACGCTACTAAGGCACTCGGCTTAAAATATTAATTTTAATAACTTGTAAAGTTATTAACAAATAATTGACACCATAAATCTAAATATTAATTTTACTTTTTAAAAATAACTATATATTTTAAGATACTTTGTTCCTTAGTCTTGAATATTGGCCTTGTTGAAGGTCAAAAACAAATATTGGCCTTCTTTGATTATTTCTTTTCAAATTTTTCTCAAAATATTTTATAATTTTTTCTAAAAGCGTTTTGAAAAAAAGAAAAAACTCTGTGTCGATAATCTTCTAAAATTTGTATTTTAAAAAATATAAAAACTTGTTTGAAATAATTATTTATAAAGTTGACTTGTTACAGATAGATTGAAAGGGGCTATGACTTAGGGGTGTTCATGGGCGGGGCTTGACAAGTTGAGACCCTTGCCGATGCCTGCCCAAGAGTTCATTGGGCGGTAAAATGCAGCGTAGAGTCCAAATTCTACCCGATAGAAGCCCTAAAATTTGTGGGCGGAGGCAATAATGGGTCAAGGCGGGCGGCCCTTCCATGCCCAAGTGGCGATACCCTATAACCTTGCGACACTCCTATGTGAAAAAAATAGCTTTAGTCATACCTAATAAACAATATTGCAAACTTCAAATGAAATCCATAATTCTACACTGGAATATTCAGATATAAGTCTACAACTTAAGTCTTAAAATTAAAAAGACAATCATATGTCTTAACAAAATAACAAATAGTCAAATATCCATAACTAAAATATTAAATAACATTCATAATTCATTAAATACAAAACATAAAAAAATTGCAATTAATTTGTAAAAGGGAAGAGTTGAAGAAATGAGGAATTGATGATATTTTTTTATATTATAAGTTATATAATTTGTAAAAAATATATAATACTATTTTATAAAAAATATATAAAATATAAAATAATTTTTTTATTCTATTAAAAAATAAAAAATAAAATATATACCACTCAGGCGAGGGCCAAATGGGCGAGCGGCATACTCTGCCGGTGCCTGCCCTTTGCCCATAAAAATGTCCAGCCCAGTTGTGCCCAATTTTTTCTGGGCTGCCTTTTTAGGAGTTGGGCGGGCGATTTTTCGTTGGCGCGGGCGACGGACGGGCGGCGAGGGGCATCATGAACACCCCTAGGCTATGTATGGGGATCGATTTTAGATTGAAGTGTGAATATTTGACTCTTCACTTGTTGGCTATTGCCCATCGTCATTAATTTCCAAAACAAAATTAAGAAAACATATTAAAAAGATTTTAGTGTAGATTCATCTATCAAAAACTCAGTAGAAGACTATAGTGATATAGATTCCAATTGTTTTTGCATTTGATGCTTGAAGCAATTAATTTCTTTTCTAAGCTTCAAAAGTCTCTTTTTTGGAGCACTTTTAGCCTATGTTTGGTTTGAGGGGAGGGAGGGGAGGAAATTTTTTGACAAAATTACCCATGAGAAATTTTAAAAATTGTATAGTTTTTGCATCGTTTTAGTATATTAACTTTGAAAGCATGTCATATCATGAGCATATCCGACTTTTCACACTAGGGAAGGGCACCTCCCTCCCTCCCTCACCTCCAACCAAACATAGCCTTAGGGTCGAAGTATGATGTTTTTACACTGATTTTTTTTTATATATATTTCTTTTATTCCGTGAGACCTAAATGAGATTTTCCTAAACATATGAGAGTAGTTCTTTTCTTTTAAAAAAAATAGATTATTGTTTTTACAAAACACTTATCTGAAAATTGATTACCAAGTATTTTTATTCTTTTAAAAAAATTGTTTTCAGAAATTGGAAACCAAACAAGGCCTAAGTTTTAAAAGTATTATTTTAAAAAAAAATTAATTTAAAAACTGCAACACAAACTATAATTTTAAAACTAAACTCAAATGATTCCATGGTTGTTCAGGCTGTGATTAGGACTTGTTTGACATCTTATGACTGATATTATCTTATATCTTCTTTATAGTTTAATGACAAGTTGCCTTTGATTAAAAAAAAGATTAAGCTGCAAAAATAACTTTCAACTTTTATTAAAAGTATAACACAACTAGTATAAAAGAATCATAACCTTTTAAAATTGGAGTAAAACCGTTAAACTCAACTAACTTCCAACTATTACAATGGAGAATTTAATCTTTTAGCCCTTAAAGTTTTAAGTCACTAATAACATAGTTCCTAAACTTTTGACTAGCTTGCAACTCGGTCCCTAATGTTTCTAAGTCATCCCATATAGCAAAAAAATGTTAAAATCTTTGTTAAAAATTGTTTATGTGGATTTTACACAAATTAAAAAAAAAAACAGCATCCCTATTTCCACCAACTCGCATCGCCCTCCGCCTCTGTTTTCAAGAAACCTCACTAAGCATCCTCGACGTCCCATTATGGAAAAATCGATTTCTTAAGTTTTAAATGATAAATAGCATTTTTCCTGAGCCAAAAAAATGATAAATAGCATTTGGAGGGGACGAGATTAGAAAAATCAAAGTACACCCACTTCAAACATATCTGGTGTGCAATCTCTCATTTTTAATAAGGGTTAAGTAGCAAATTTGCCTTGGAAGTACATGCCCATGAGCAATTTTGCCATGGAAGTTTTTTTCGGCTCAATGTTGCCCAGAAGTTTAAAAACGTAACAATCTTGTGCTTTTCCGTTAAAAAGTTAACGGTCAATGTCAATTTTTTAACGATCAACATTATTTATTTTAATGGAAAAGGGTAAGATTGCTATGTTTTTAAACTTTCGAACAAATTTGCTACTAACCCTTTTAATAACAAATCAAACTATAGATTCTTTACATGATGCTCATAATTTTAAAGGTCCTTAACATAAGAAAATTGATATCACCTTATGCTTGAAAGGAGCCTTTGAAGGATCTGTTATGGATGCGGCGGATGCCCAGCAAGATTTTGGAGAACAGGGTAATGAGGATGCGAGTGGTGGGACGTGGATGCTGTTTTTTTTTAATTACTCCTCCGGTCCTAATTATAGGAATACTTTCTTAGTGTAAATTACACTACGAAAATGTTCTTATAATTAGGACCGGAAGTAGTATATATATTTTTATATAATCATATAGGTTTGTATGACATTGTTTATCTACAGAAACATAAACAATCTTCATAGTACTGTAGAAAATTTATGTTCTTAAACCTTTTGAGGGTCCCTTTTTCCTTAGGATGTGATGCTCTTCTTTTGTTCCCTTCCCTTTACAGCTTTTTTTTTTTTTTTTTTTTTAAAATCCCTTTCCAGCTTTACTACAACATCAGATGCAGAATGACGTTAGAGCGTTCGGGTTGGCGATTGTTTAAATGGGCTTTTATTCCTGAAACAACTTTTGCATTTATGGTTATCTCCCTTCTCTCTCTCTCTCTCTCTTATTATTATTATTTTTATGTTGGAAATCACATTATACTAAACTGAAGTTTTAAAAGTCATATAGGAAAAAAAAGCTATTTTTGTAATTGTTAATTCAAACAAACACTAAAATTTTATACTTACAGGGCTGCAAAATTTGTATCTTTTCCACCAATAAATTTTTAGTCTAATTTTCCTTGCATTTGAATAGGCTATATCTGTTGGACCTATATATTATCTTAAAAAACTTGATGAATGATACATATAAAGAATAAATTGTTTATGACAAAGCAAAATAGCAACATGGATGCAATTTATGTAACTCACTTCACTTAATGAAGGTAGGATTTGTTGTTATTGTGTTTATTTTTGTCAATATCGATAGTTTAATTACTAACTCATTCAACTATAGAGTAAGGAGCATATACAAGTAAGGTTATCAAACTCACAAGTCTAAGCAAACTCGTGACAAGATGTAAACTCGTATCGTGAACTCGAATCAGTAAACTCGTAAAAGTTTACTTTTATCATTAAATATGTATTAACAATGTATAATTAAATAATAAAAATATAAAAATGACAACAATTTGATTTAAATATATTTTAAATCCAAATAATTGAAATTAAATATATCAACATTAATAATTTATTATATTTAATAAAGAAATTTCTATAAAAGTCATATATAAAGTCGTTGAGTATGACAAAATGGAAAAAAAAATTAACACAATTTTGTAAGCTACAAACTTAAAAGCGGTAAATTCGGTGTGTAAACTTCATTGAGTTTATATGAGTTCTGGTGACACGAGTTTACTTGAGACTTGACTCGATTTAGTAAGGTAAAGCGTAAAGGCGGTAAATTCGGAGAGTAACTCACGAGTTTGACAACAATATATACAAGTACTTGGTTTCGTTATTGGTCAAACGTGAAATGCGTAATGATTATATTTAGGCATAGAAATAGGCTCGGTCTCTTTAGCCTATAACTTTGATCTGTTTGAAGTCTGGTAAAGCTTGACCTAATTGACAATGAGGCCATATTATAGCCCTATTTAGGGGTATATTACAAGACTTTTTTTCTTAAGCCTTGACTTGCTGGCCTGCAGGCCATATATATATATTGAGACTTTAATATATAGACATACATATATATAATATTTTATTCTATAGAAAAGTTAGGTTTTCTTTTAAGTATATGTAGGCTTTACGTCTATATAAAACCTATTATTTATAAATATATACTTTAAAGTCCACCAAAAGTTTAGATTTATGTATGTTTTAATAGAATTAAAGTTTATTTATAGCTTTTAATCCCTATAACGTAAGGCTTTTTCAAAGATTTACATCGTTAGTAGATCTTTAAAATGACTTCAAATTTGAATAGGCCTTCTAAAGCCTCAAGCCTAAGCTTTACAAAAGTTTGAATTCAGGCATGAAGGTCCTATTGCAAACTAAAGTCTATTTCTCAAATTATATTTATTTCCCTCTATTTACATTGCAATGCAACCTATAGTTATATTATTATACCTCAAATAAGATTATCTCATTTAAAAGAGGACGTGTAATTATTAAAAAACCTGCAACAAACTTAACATGATATTAATGTTTAGATATGTTAACAATATAACATTGAATTTCTTCAAGTGGTTTAAGTATTAGGAAAAGAGAGTGCAAACTTTTTATTTTTGAAAAAAATACTATTTTAAATATGTATTTCTTAAAAATAATATATAATTTGAAAAGGATATTACTTCATAATTAACATGTAAGAAATTGAGATCTTTTCACAAATAGTCATAATTAAATATTCTAACCTTCCCTGTGTAAGCACGGAATTGGAGAAGAGAGAAAAGGAATATACTTATATGCGTTATTTCTGAATGAGAACTGAGAACAAAGGAATATTATCATGCTTTGCATTTATGATGAAAATGACCAATCATGAGGTGATTTTAATTTTAAGCTGTAAAAAAATCATCAACATATATAATTCTGATGAAAAGCTATCATGTTTATTTTGTAAAAACAAACAAACAGAAAACTATCAGTATCATGTTCTAAAAGGCGACGCCATTATTGAACAAGTTCAACTAAGATCCATGCAGGAAATAATCAAGAAACCACCAGCAATTTGCCGAGAAATTATAGGTTTCTTATTCAAGAGCAACGATGGTTATTTACTTTTTACATCGAACCCAAAATTTGAAGCAATAGTAATTCAAGTCAACTGATGGACAGTTTCTTCTTCTTCTTGGAATAGATGGACGTCTCTCTGTTTTATATTATGATCACGTGGATAATTAATTTATAAATATTAAAATATAGATTATCTCAGCTTTGTAATAAATAAGGATTAGTTTTTTTTAAGAAAATAAATAAATCATTTAAATCATTACTTCATTGATATAAATCCCCTAATGTATAGGAATATCCTAACAAGACATTTATAAAGGGATCATTAATTTACGATGTTTGGGTTAGCGATAGAAGATATTTTTCCAACGTGATTTACGATGTCTAAGTAAGTATATAAGAGATTTGTCTCAACTTGCGTATATGTACTTCTTGAACACTAACCCAAACAGACACAAATTTATAAGCAACAATCTCTCTTATAAAGATGATCATTAATATAAGAAAGAAATCTCTTTTATCTAGCTAAAAGTTTAAACTATTTTTTTTTTTCATTTTTACTCACATTAAATATATGTAACTTATTATCGCAATAAGTCTCCACTCGTTATTTCTCATGTACTCTTTTTATAAATAATGATATAATTAAGGGGAAAAGAAGTACATATGCTAACATTTTAAATTGTGTGATTTTGGTAATTGTTACTTAAAAAAAAAGACAAGCTAGAGTAGTTAAAACTATTGCAGATTAATTATCCCATCTATTTACCAATTTGAGAGCTAAATTGACGTCTTACAAAACAAATCCCTCTAGAAGCCGAGGAGTATTTCATTTTTCGGAATACCATTTGAGAATTGGTATTATGGATTACTTCTTCAATTTCACAAAACTCATGAGGCTTCTTCTTAAACTCGTATTTTCCCGGAAAATGATTGGAAGTATCAAGTTTGAGACCAAGTACGTTGTTTTCGTTTATTTTTGGCCCGAAGGACGTTGACTATTTCAAGTTCGAATGACGTAGGTTCCAAGTAGACGACTTTTCTAACCATAAAAACAAGGACCAAGCGTTCAAGCCATCGATTATATATATATGGACGAGCACATTTCTCCGAGGATAACTCACATAATAATCATAGAAAATCCATTTGGGGAACCTAACCACCAAATTCTTGTTCTTCACCAATTCTCTAATTACCAAATTACCCATTTCCAAATCTGAAGCTGAAAAGAATTAATGGCAGAAAGTCCTGTGTTGTTCTTGCTCGACAAACTCACATCTTTACTGCAAGAAGAAGTTCAGCTTTTAAAGGGTGTTCGCACAGATGTTCAGTTCATTAAAGACGAACTAGAGCGACTCAAGGCAATCTTAAGAATGGCCGATGCTCTGGAAGACAAAGACCCAGAACTCAAAGTTTGGGTGAAGCAAGTCAGAGATGTGGCTCATGACATGGAAGATGCCATAGATGAATTCACTATTCGCCTTGTGGATCATCGTGGCCAACATGGCCACAACAACAATTCTGCTCTCAGAAGATTTGCTCCTTCCATTAAAGCACTCAGAGCTCGCCATCGGATTGCTTCGGACATTCAAGAGATCAAAGGCAGAGTCGAACACATCTCCAAGGATAGTCGCACCATAACTGAGATTGGGTACGTATTTTCCACAGCTCTCTACTTCTTGCCCTTCTATTTTACTACTTCCATCTATTTTAGATTAAAGAAATTAGATAAATTAGTTAATATACTCCCTCTCTCCTTTTTGTTCTTAATATTAGTCTCAATTGACTCTTTTTCAAAGAGATTAAGGAAATTAAATAAGTTCTTAATCATATCATATGTATATGTGTGTATAATTAAATTATATATCAATTTATAAGTCAAATAAATTAGCTTGGAGAAAAAATGACGATAAATATTTTAAAGTAATTAAGTTATTTAACTTCTTTAATTTTTCTAAAAAAACAATTTTATCTTATAAATTTAGGACCAGAGATAGTAACATGTTTTGTTTTAAAACATTATAATCATCTTTCTTAATTGCATTAGTCTCTCTCTTATTTTTTCACGTTAAAGTGCGTGGTCCATATTTATTATTCTTAATGCTCATTTTGTGCTATCCTCGTCATTAGTAAGATTTAATCTTTGCTGCGCTCTTCTATCAGGTCAAGCTCGAATCAGAATTATACATCGAGGATTGATAGCCAACAAGATGCACTTCTACTTGAGGAAGCTGATCTTGTGGGTATTGAGAAGCCAAAGAAGCAGCTAATTGATTTGCTTTACCAGGATGAAAAAGGAAAAGTAGTGATTCCAATCTATGGAATGGGAGGATTGGGGAAAACCACAGTAGCAAAGCAAGTCTATGATGATCCAAAAGTGAAGAAGCTTTTTAAGATGCACGCTTGGGTCACAGTTTCTCAATCCTTCAACATCAAAGAGCTTCTAAGAGACCTGGTTCAACAACTTTTCAAAGTCATTGGAAAACCAGCTCCTGCAGAAATTGGCACAATGACAGTTGACAATCTTAAGGAGGTGGTCAAGATTCGGCTTCAACAAAGTAGGTACCTCATTGTCCTCGACGACATATGGCGCGTAAATTCATGGGATTCTATCAAACTTGCTTTGCCTAATAACAACTATGGTAGTAGAATAATGGTGACAACAAGAAACAAAGATGTGGCACTTTCTTGCTGTACTGAATTGCAGGGTAAGATCTGTAACCTGGAATTCTTACCTCAGAATGAAGCATGGACTCTTTTTTGTAAGAAAACATTTCGCGGGAATTCGTGTCCTTCTCATTTGGAGGAGCCATGTAAGAGTATCTTGAAGAGATGTGGGGGATTGCCTCTTGCTATTGTTGCAATTAGTGGTGCTTTGGCTACAAAAGATAGAACCAACATAGAAGAATGGTCAGTTGTTAGTAAAAGTTTTGCTTCTGAGATTGAGAGCAATGACAAAATGGAGGATATGAACAAAGTGCTTTCTCTAAGTTTCAATGACCTGCCTTACTATCTTAAATCCTGCTTGTTGTACCTGATCATCTTCCCGGAGTTTTACGCCATCCAGCACATGAGGCTGATTCGCCTGTGGATAGCTGAAGGGTTTGTCAATGGAGAAGAAGGAAGGACACCAGAAGAAGTTGCAGAGAGTTACCTGAAGGAGCTCTTGAACCGGAGTCTGATTCAAGTGGTAGAGAAACGCAGTGATGGCAGGATGAAGACTTGCCGTGTTCACGACTTTCTACGGGACGTCATCAATTTGAAGTCAAAAGATCAAAACTTTGCAACAATAGCTAGAGATCAGGACATAATCTGGCCAGAAAGAGTTCGCCGCTTATCAGTAATCAACAATTTGCAGAACATACAGCAACATAGGACATCATTCCAACTGCGTTCTCTGCTAATGTTTCCTTTGGCAGATTCACATGATCATATCTCCATATCTGCATTATTCCCACATGGTTGTAGGCTGCTCAGGGTGCTAGATCTGCAAGATGCGCCTTTGGAATCGTTTCCAACTGAAATTGTCAACCTTTACCACCTGAAGTATCTAAGCCTGAAGAACACAAAGGTGAAAACCATTCCAGGCTCCATTAAGAATCTTCAAAACCTGGAGACATTGGACCTTAAACACTCCCTTGTCACTGAATTGCCAGTTGAAATCTTGGAGCTGCATCGGCTTCGCCATCTCCTGGTGTATTATTATGAGATCGAATCCTATGCTCATTTCCACTCAAGACATGGTTTCAAGCTGCCTGGTCCAATAGGATGCATGCAATCTCTGCAAAAGCTTTGTTTCATTGAAGCAAGTCAAGACTTAATGGTTGAGCTAGGAAAGCTCACTCAACTCAGAAGGCTGGGCATAAGAAGGCTGAAGAAAGAACATGGAGCTGCTTTATGCTCATCTATTCAAAAAATGACCAATCTCAGATCTTTGTCTATAACTGCAATAGAAGAAGATGAAATCATTGACATCCAAAACATTACCAAGCCACCTCCATATTTGAGACAATTGTACTTATGTGGAAGTTTAGAGAAGTTACCGGAATGGATACCCTCTCTAAAGAATCTAGTAAGAGTGTACTTGAAATGGAGCAGGTTAGAGGAGGATCCTCTAGGGTATCTTCAAGATTTGCCGAATCTAATTCATCTCGAGTTTTTACAGGTTTATGTCAGCGAGACACTGCATTTCAATGCAGGGAAGTTTCCAAGTTTGAAGCTTTTAGGGCTTGATGATTTGGGTGGATTGAAATCCATAATAGTGGAGGAAGGATCAATGCCTAATCTGAAAAGATTGATTATCCAGAGATGTGGATCATTGAAGCAGGTACCTTTTGGAATAGAACATTTGAGTAAGCTAAAAACAATTGACTTTTTTGATATGCCTGATGAATTGATCAATGCTTTGAGTCCAAATGGAGGTGAAGATCATTGGAGAGTTGAACATGTACCTGCGGTTTATTCAACCTATCGGAAATCTGGTGCATGGGATGTCTACTCATTGGATACTTTTGAAGAGAGAAACAATTCTTCAAGTAGTAATAATGTTGCGACGAAAAGTCATGAGATTCGTCCAATGTGGAAGGTTTAATTTATTTTGAAAGTTCTTTTATAGAAATGACTACTACATATTTGTATAAACCAAGAATCATAGAGCATGGTTCTTGAACTTGGTAATTTTTTTTCCTTGTCTCCTTTTGGTCATTGAACCATGATGTATGAATAGTTATAAGCCATGTTAGTATTTGTTTAGGAAGACAGTTATCAGTTTATGAAGCATCAACTCAATTTGAGCAAATTAGGTTTAAATAATGCAACTTCACCAAATTCACACTAGCTAAATTTATGGGGATCCATGCTATCTGAAATATCAAGTGCCCCAAAAACAAGAGAATAAAAGTTCTTGGGCAGAAAAATTTCACTTCTTATCTACTTATCAATTAAATATAGTTCAGTTATTGCTTAACTATAAGAACATGCATGACAGAACAGAAAACACTAGATAATTGATAATTCCATCCCATAAAAATCTGAAGTTGAAAAGAAAGGGAAAAAAGTTCGGTGTAGTTCATACTGGACAAAATGACATCTTTATTGCAAGAAGAATTGAATCTGCTGAAGGGTATTGGAACAGAGACAAAGACCCAGAACTCAAAGTTTGGGTGAATCCTATGCCCCGTTTGGTTCATTGGAATTGAGACTGAAGAAGTGGAATTGGAATCTTGAAATTGGGTTGTTTGGTACATGGAACTCCCTTCATCAAGTATGATGGAAGTGGGTTCCTTAGGTAGACCATACCCAAGGAACTGAGATGGGTTCCATGGAAGTGAAAGATTTTGAACTGAATTTGCTGACAATTTTGCCCCTTCCCCAAATCAAAAGAAAACCCAATATGCAATTCACTTCAGTTTTTCTGCAGACTTTGACTAACTTACCTAGTGCAAGTAAAGCTGTGTCCTTGCAAGTATTTTTGTTGATTTTATTATTCTTCAAGTTTGCTGTTACCATGTTATATAACTCACAATAACTCATATACATTCCTGCTGGTATTACAATTCATTTGATGTTGGAAACGTGAACTGGTAACTTTTGTGTTGGATAGGCAACTCATATATAGCTTTATAAATTGGCTAATGTATTACAAATTATTTGATTGGTAGTGGCTAATACAGCACAAATTTTATATGCAAGGGAATGAACTTGCATGTTTAGGATTGGGCCAAATACAGTACAAGTTCAAAACTTGTCTCTTTTATGTGTCATGTACAAGTTCTGGAGGTGTGCTCTGGCCTTGGTGGGTACGAGTGTTTACCCCTACTTAAACTATTTCATATAAGAAAATGACAAATTAGGCCAATACAAATGACAAAAACGTATTTTGATTTCTATAAATATAGCCCTTAGCCTTCAGGCCCAATAAGGTGGAAAAAGGAAAAAAGAAAGAAATAGAGTGATTAGCAAGTATCCTCCTTTTTTATTCAACCTCATTAAACTATTTCGGTTCATTTCATTTGCAATTCATGAAGTTTCAATTTTTTTTAAAGAGTGCTTGGACTTGAACAACCAAAATCCACTGTTATTTACTACCAACTCTATCAATTAAGATACAATTTGTCCAGGAAAAAAAAATTGAGATACACTGAATTCTTCATAGCATAGCTCTGCTAAGTCTTGAAGAAATTAAAGAGCACGCTTGGTCCTTTGACTAAATCATATACTTCTCAATATTTACACAATTAAAAAAAAAGGGAGAGAAAGACATATTCATTCATTGTACTCTTCCAAATTTCTGACAACTTTCCTGCACAGGAAAAAAAACAACCTTGTTGATTTCTCTTATTCTTGGCCAAGTCTTGCGTCTTTACCAAAAGTATCAATTTTAAATCTTGTCGTGTTTAAGAAGTGAAAAAAAATATTCTTAAAAATGGTATTCTACATGGTGCAAGGACATTTCATATTCATTAGTGACTCACTCAATGACTTCAAAGTTCTGAGTATTAATCCAGTCTTCTACATAATTTAGCTTGGCTTCTTGCAACTTGAGCATTGTTCTACTTCTAATGACTAGACCTGATAATATAAATATACACATTTAATCCGATCCTTGACATAACTTAGATACCAAGTTTACAAATGGGTTGCATCCTTTTATGCTTCAGCATATCCAGCCAATTCCATTTCCCTGAGAGAGGAAAAACAATTTCTTACATCTAGAAATCAGTGAATAAAAGTATATTCTATATCTGATTTCTTTTTCAATTTCTACTTATACTAATCAGTTTCTACACCAATTGGGTTAGCTGTAATGAATAATATTTTATACATAATGTACTTTTAATCAACCTTTGTTTCTGTTTCTAAGTTTCTTAGATTTGTTTTATTTTTACTGCAGGTTGGTCAATTAACATTAATATTTGAACTCTTGCCCAACCAATCAAGGGCTTCCTCTTCTGAGCAACAAAAAAGAAAAATTTGTTAGAAGCAGGTAACTTAATATGATACTTTTGCATTTCCTCTGCATCAGACATAAATTTTGTTTTAGACAAAATCAGTAAAAATCCCCCTTTGGAATTTTTTTGGCCACAAGGACCTGCTCCCTCCTGTCCCTACTATAAGACCTATTTTGGGAGTTAATTATGATCCTAAATATAAGACATATATTCTTATATTTGTCCATATTTTTCCTAATTTACTCATCTTGATGCTCCTTTAGCAATAATTAAAGAATAGAGTGAATGAGTGAATTAAAGAAGATTACTAGAGTGTTTTAGAAAATACATGTCATATTAACTAACTTAAGTATGTTCCTCTAATCTAATTAAATTAAGGGAATATATCTTATAGGAAGGATCGAAAGAGTATTATGTTTTTATAAATGAAAGTATCATTACTCTACAGAATTTTATATACAAAAAGTATCTATACTAGAATTCAAGTCCTTCTATCCAATAAAATTGTCAAACAGGACTTTTAACCAATTTTTCCTTTAATTTGTTATGCAAAGTCAAGAAATAGATAGAAAGGAAAATTTCTTTAAGTTCTCAATGGACTAAAAAAATGTCAAAAATGTCTATAAAATTTAGATACAAAAAAATTTCATTGACAAATCTTTCTAGGTGATTAACAACTTCATTTATGGGTTTTAACATTTCCTTAAGACCTTTTTTACATCCGAATTTTCTCAAGAGACTTTTTTGACATTTTTTTGATCTCTTGGAACCTTAAAAGGATTTTCCCTAAATAGAAAGCAAATTATTGAACAGAGGTGCTACTTGCATGTGAAATACCATTTTTATCCTGTTGACACGTTTCTTACTGATCAAGATAAAAGTTAATTTAGTATGATCCTGTTATATGGACTTTTTACCATTTTCCCTTTCATTTGTTACGCAGGATTTTCACTAGATAGAAAGCAAATTATTGAACAGGAGGTGCTACTTGCATGTGGAAATACCATTTGTTATCCTCTTGACACGTTTCTTACTCATCAAGATAAAAATCATTTTAGTATCATACTGCTATATGGACTTTTTGGTCCCTAAGTGAAGGAAAAATTAGGAGAGATAATAGACTTGCATACCAGGGCAAATCCATGTTCGGATCCAGATCAATGTTCCATAATTTAAATATAATAATGCTCACGCAATTATTAGATTATTAAAGCTTAATTAGGATTGGCTCAGTAGATCACCAGAAAAAGAGACATGGTAGGAGAGAAAAGATTCCCAGATAGTTCAATGGCAAGATGAGGTTTAACTGAGGGAGACACATCCTATTTATAGACATTTAGTGAGACCGGCCACTTGTAACACCTCATTCAAACGACATATATATACTTAACATTCAATCCATTAAACGAGAATATGTGAGTTGTATGGATATATTCTCATTTTCTATACTGAAACTTATTATTTCATTATATTAATTTATTGGGAGACTTTTTTTTATGATTACATTTTCTTTAGCTAGCATCTCAAGGTGATTTTCCTTAGAAATTATAAAAGACCAAATTCATTTAAATATATTTTTAATGGAAAACTAGACATTATATTCACACACTCATACAAAAGAATCAATTTTGATGGTTATTCACGTGTGGGTATCTATATACTAGTGATTAATTTCTTAGATAGATAATAAGTGTTTCTATAAATTCTGAGAGGTCCTCACTGGATGGATGTCACATCACATTCTCTCCTAAATAGATTATTATGCTGTTATATGGACTTTTAGGCATTTCTACAACATCAGATTTTTTTTCCTTCAATGCTGAGTCAGGAATGTAGAGATGCTATATGCCTGTTGGAATTTATATGGAATTTACCTTCCTTTTTGAACAAGAGATGCTATATGCCTGTTGGGAAGTCATGTTTGATGTTCTTGACCCGTTTCTTATCATCATCGAGCTCAAAGTCAGTCAACAACCTTTAGAATATCACAGTTATTGTAAGCTTCCAGATTTTTTTAAAGTCAACTTTTTGCTGTAACTTATGTCTCTTTTTCATGTTTGCTACTTGTCTATCCACCAGTGATGCTGTTGTATATAACTTTTTTTATTAAGGGAAGATGAAAAAGTCGTTTATCTTTATCTTCTATGTCATTTCTCAAATGATATGAATCAAAAATTATTTTCTGGCTAACCAATCACGGCTTGCCATTTATTAGGCTTTTACCAAAGAAGCCGTTCCAGCTTTGTTTGAAAGAAGAGAGAAAAGGAAAACAACGAAAATAGGAGGAAAGAAAACAAAGAGAAAAGAAAAGTGGAGGGGAAATGTTTTCTCTCCTGATATTAATGTCAACATATCACTCTTCTTATCCTATTATAAATTATAAATCGTAATTAACTAACTCTCATATATTAAGAAGAGTTAGTTAATTTATTAATTATGGGTTAAATTTTTAATTTTACCGTTATCTATAAATGATTCCCGGATTCAATATGAATAAATTTTTTATTTATTGCAATTAATAGAGACAAATTTGTAAAAATCGTATTTATTACTCTAAAAATACAATGGACCTAAAAAAATTTCTCAAAAAGACTTATAAATAAGACTATAATGGTACTCCCTCCGGTCCTAATTATAAGACCTAGATGACTTTTTTGGAGAGATTAAGGAAGTTAATTAAATTACTTTAGAGTATTTTAATTTTTAATTTTTTCTTCAAACTAATTAGTTTGACTAATAAACTAATATATAATTTAACATATGAAATGATTAAGTAACTTATTTAACTTCCTTAATTTCTTCAAAAAAATCAACTATGCCTTATAATTAGAACCGGAGGTAAGAAATAAAGAGGAAAAAAAAATTGCATATGGCCACATCATGTCTCTCTTTTTCTTCGTCACTTTTCTTTCTTCCGTATTTTTCCTTGCTATCCAAACAAGAAAATTCAATTTTCCCTCTTAAATTCTCCAACAGTTTTCTGTCTCCCCTCTCTACTCTTCACCCAAACATAGCCCTGATATCAACTATATAAAGCTAACGAGTCTGAGTCTTACTACTAAGCAACACCTCTCTGCTAGTTTGCTTTGGACTTGCAGGAGAAAATGAACCTAGAAAATTAAGAGAGAATGGCAGAAAAGGCAGTGCAATATCTTCTCCAAAAGCTCGTACCTTTATTTGAAAGCGAGCTGAAATTGTTCGGTTGGGTCGGGAAAAACGATGCGGAGAATCAGAAAGATAGGTTGGAGCTTATCAGAGCCTTGTTAAGGGATCCAGATGAATTGGAAGACAGTGACGGAGAACTCAAGATTTGGGCTAAGCAAGTGAGAGATGTTGTTCATAAGACTGAAGATCTTTTGGATGAGTTAGAGCTTCTTCAGACTCATAACCATTCAGATGTATTCTCTGTTTCTCTTAGTAAGATTTCTTGCTGTATAAGAAATATGAAGGCTCGTTATCGGATTTTTTCTGAATTAAAAGAAATGGATTGCCGAATGAGAAATATTTTGTCTGATCACCAGAGGTTCCTAAGTAGATATGAAGCTGCAGCTTGTGCTTCAAATTCTATTTCTGCAGGTACTAACTGATTGCCATTACTTGTGACACTATATAGGATCAGAACTTCATTTTTCTTTTCATTTTCCATATGTTCTAGCTAAGTTATTTGTGATGGATTTTCAGTAAATTGCATGCTGTTTCCTGCTGATGTTTACTAAGGTAAAGCTAGATTTTTCACAAAATGAGAAACCAGATTTGAACCTCTTTTCTTTTTGTAGTTTCTTATCTTAGTATCAGAGATAGAGGAAATAAGATAGTGTTTAGGGATAAAACCCATCTTTAGGATTTTTTCCCCCTCAAACAACTTAGGCTCCCTTGGGGGTAGTTGATTGATTTGCAGAAGTGTGATAAAATGGTTGTAGGTTCTGAAAGCTTTTACACCAAAAAGGGAAGTGTGTTTGTTGTTTTTTGTTTGAGCAAACAGAGTCAATGTAATTAATAATGTATTTGTTATTATCAACACCTAAATTTTTAAAAGTATAATACTAAACTACCTTAACAAGCGAGCATGCTCATAATTGAGTTTACTTCCATAACAAGTGACACTATATAGGGCCAGCACTAGATTCTGCTCAAACTCATGCTCTTTTCCATATGTTCCAACTAAAGCAGCGATGAGATTTTGAGAAAATTGCATGCTGGTTCATGTTTATGCTTATCCAATTCAAGCTAGATTAAACCCAGATTTAGAAGGTTTCCTTAGTTTATTATCAGGTATAAAAGGGTATAAAGATGGTGTCAGAGACAAAGCATTAAAACCCACCTTTTCTTTTTCTTTTTTCGCTCCCAGAAACTTAAGTCTTTGAGGGTAGTTGTTTGATTTGCAGAAGTTTCATCAAATAGTTGTAGGTTCTTAAAGTTGCTTTACTAACAAGGAAGATGTGTTACTGCATTTGTAAGAATAATATATTAAACTATCTTATTAAGCAGTAAACACTCGGCATGATCAACAAGGTGATGCTCTTCTCCTGGACAGTAATGATCTAGTGGGCATAGACAGACATAAAACTCAGTTCATTGAGTGGTTGGTCAAAGGCTGTTCCAGCTGTGAAGTAATCTCTGTGACAGGAATGGGAGGGCTGGGGAAAACAACGCTTGTGAAGAAAGTATACGATGACCCAGAAGTGAAAACACATTTCAAAACCTGTGTCTGGATTACTGTTTCCCAATCTTCTAGTACCGAGGAACTGCTTAAAGATACGGTCAAAAAGCTTTTCATGAAATAAGACGACCACTTCCCGAAGGCTTGGAAAGCATAAGGAGTGATCAGTTGAAGATGATCATCAAGAAGTTGCTGAAGAAAAGGAGATACCTAGTGGTGTTTGATGATGTGTGGCACATGTATGAATGGGAAGCTGTCAAATATGCATTGCCTAACAACACTTGTGGCAGTAGAGTTATGATCACCACAAGAAAAACCGATTTGGCCTCTATCTCTTGCATTGAATCCAAAGGCAAGGTGTACAACATGCACCGCTTGCCGGAAGATGAAGCTTGGGATCTATTTTGTAGAAAAACCTTTCCTGATCATTCTTGCCCCTCATATTTGATGAGTATATGCAAATCTATATTGAGAAAATGTGAGGGTCTCCCCTTGCAATTGTGGCAGTCAGTGGCATTTTGGCTACAAAAGACAGGAGCGCCATAGATGAGTGGGACATGATATGCCACAGCCTTGGAGCTGAAATTCGAGGCAATGACAAGCTTGATAAACTGAAGAAAGTACTTGGCCTCAGTTTTAGTGATTTGCCTTACCACTTGAAGCGTTGCATCTTGTACTTGAGCGTCTTTCCTGAGGCCTATCTGATTAAGCGGATGAGATTGATCCGGTTATGGATAGCAGAAGGATTCATTGAAGCCAGAGAAGGAAGAACACTTGAAGAAGTTGCAGAGGATTATCTCAAGGAGCTATTGAGCAGAAACTTGATACAAGTAGCAAAGACAACATCAGATGGAAGAGTCAAAACTCTACGCTTCCATGCCCTTCTCAGAGAAATCCTCATTTTGAAATCCAAAGATCAAAACTTTGCTGCCATTGTCAAAGAAACAAGTGCAGCATGGCCAGAAAAGGCTCGACGCCTTTCAGTGCATAGTACATTGCCAAAAGGACAGTATCAGAGGTCTGTTTCTCAACTTCGTTCCCTTTTCATGTTCCGGGTTGCAGAGAAATTCTCCCTACAAAAGTTGTTTCCAGGTGGTTTCAGACTGCTCAATGTTTTAGATTTTGAAAAAACACCTTTGAAGCAGTTTCCAGGACAAATTACTGATCTGTATCATTTGAAATATCTAAGTTTAAGGAAAACAAAGGTGAAAACCATTCCTAGTTCTATAGGGAAGTTGCAGAACCTAGAAACACTGGATGTCAAATACAGTTCTGTCACAGAATTGCCTGCAGATATAAAAAAGCTTCACAAACTTCGCCATCTCCTGGTATATCATTATCGCACCAAAGTCAGAAGTTATGCACATTCCAAGTGTGGTTTTAAGGCCTTCCATGAAATAGGAAATCTCCACTCACTACAAAAGCTTTGTTTCATGGAGGTAGATCAATGCTGCAGCACCATAATGAAGCAGTTAGAAGGGCTAACTCAACTAAGGAGGCTAGGCATCATGAAGCTAAGAGAGGAAGATGGTAAGGCTTTCTGTTCAGCCATTAAGAAGCTAACGAATCTACGTGCACTCTCAGTAACTTCTGAGGGTGAGAATAAGGTCATTAATCTAAGGTGCCTACGCTCCCCTCATCCATTTCTTCAACGCTTGTATTTGTCAGGACGCCTACATGAACTTCCAATGTGGATACCTTCACTTTATAGCCTGGTCAAGCTAATTCTCAAGTGGAGCAACTTAAAACATGATCCACTGGTGTATCTGCAGGATTTGCCCAACCTTGCACATCTTGAACTACTTCAGGTTTATGACGGTGGCACATTGTGTTTTGAATCTGGAAAATTCAAGAAGCTTAAGGTTTTAGGTCTTGACAAGTTTGATGAACTCAGACAGGTAAATGTGGGGGAGGGTGCAATGCCTTGCCTGGAAAAGCTAATCTTCCAGCGCTGCGGACTGCTAAAGAATGTGCCATCAGGCATACAACACTTGACAAAGCTGAAGGTACTTGAGTTTTTCGATATGCCTGATGAACTGATCATGACATTATATCCAGATGGTAGAGGGGAAGATTACTGGAAAGTTGCACACATACCAGAAGTCTATTTTACTTACTGGAGAGATGGTGCTTGGGATGTTTATGCACTGGAGAGCTTCAAAGAGAGTTCTGCTCGTTCAGGTATTGTCATGAGAAGCCATGAACATCGCAATCTATGGAAATTTTAACTTCAGATTTTATTATGTGCAATTGGTAAGTCTCATCTGTAAATTATATTGTATAGAAGCTAGATGATGAAATAAAAGTGTATGTTTTAGTTCACCTTCATCTAAGGTTTAAGAAAAGACTCATTGTAAATATTGTGTAGTAAAGTTGAAGACTTGTAGTTTAATCTTTGAATAAATAGCATACTTCTTTATTGTTATGACTCTGAATGGACTGTACTGTAAATGAAGCACATAAGCTGGGGGAGGGAAATGCATGCATTAATTTTTCTGCATTTTGCTTTCTTTGCTTCTCATCAAATTGGCCATGTGATTTGAGCCTCACAAATAGAGTAGAAACTGCCTTATTAATTTGCAAGAACGAGTTTATGTTTTAGGTTTAATTATTGCTCTAGTGTAATAAATGATCATGCAAGACTCTAGTTAACAATATTAATGGTTGTCAGGATCTATAACCTATGAATGACTAAGTCAAGGTGGGAGTCTGGAGGCCTATGTTCCTTCAAATAACAATACGACCATTCCGATCTCATTTATAAGACTAAATTAACTAATTTTCACATACCAAAAAGAGTCAGTTAACTCAATAATTATGATCAAGATTTTCAATTTTGTCCTTATTTACAAATAAGTATTTTTCACCCCTTTCTTCTCTCTCTACTTTTAATGAGGATAAAATTGTAACAATCTCATTTATTACTCTAAAAGAACTTATAATAAGGACCAACATTTTTTCCCATTTTAGACTGATAAATAGCACCAAAGTAGTTCTAATCATGTCTTGTCTGACATAAAAAATTGAAACATTTCACTGTTCTTTAATTTTACGAGATGGTTTCATCTTTTGTTCTCCTTGCTGACTTTTGTAAGGTCCAACTATGGCATTCTAATTTCTCTGCCCTATTTTTTTTTTCAATTTTTTCCCTCCTTAATATTATACACAAGATGACAAACTAAATCCAAGATGGTCAATAGACAAGGTGCAACAGAATTCTTTAGAAAACACAGAAATTGCGGTTGTCATGTTAGCAATTAAGTTGATATAAAGTTCGACGGCATATACTAAGGTGCATCAAAGGTTCCTTTGATTAGAAATGGTAGATTTAGATTATTTATGCTTGTAGGAAAGAGAATTCTTCTATAGACCAATTAGCTTGGTTGAATTTTTATTCACAAGTACTCTAATATTTTCCTGGATCGCTTTGGGTGATCCTTCTACTCAGTATAATATTTCTGCTCCACGACCTTCTATTTTTTATTTTTTTGGACCATCTCTTTTTGTAAATTTTTTGGGTGATCATCCTCTATTTTTTTGTCTATAACTTCAATAGAAGAAGATGAAATCATTGACATCCAAAACATTACCAAGCCACCTCCATATTTGAGACAATTGTACTTATGTGGACGTTTAGAGAAGTTACCAGAATGGATACCCTCTCTAAAGAATCTAGTAAGAGTGTACTTGAAATGGAGCAGGTTAGAGGAGGATCCTCTAGGGTATCTTCAAGATTTGCCGAATCTAATTCATCTCGAGTTTTTACAGGTTTATGTCGGCGAGACACTGCATTTCAATGCAGGAAGTTTCCAAGTTTGAAGCTTTTAGGACTAGATGATTTGGGTGGATTGAAATCCATAATAGTGGAGGAAGGATCAATGCCTAATCTGAAAAGATTGATTATCCAGAGATGTGGATCATTGAAGCAGGTACCTTTTGGAATAGAACATTTGAGTAAGCTAAAAACAATTGACTTTTTTATATGCCTGATGAATTGATCAATGCTTTGAGTCCAAATGGAGGTGAAGATCATTGGAGAGTTGAACATGTACCTGCGGTTTATTCAACCTATCGGAAATCTGGTGCATGGGATGTCTACTCATTGGATACTTTTGAAGAGAGAGACAATTCTTCAAGTAGTAATAATGTTGCGACGAAAAGTCATGAGATTCGTCCAATGTGGAAGGTTTAATTTATTTTGCAAGTTTTCTTTTATATAAATGACAACTACAGATTTGTATAAACCAAGAATCATAGAAAATGAAAATGAACCATGATGTAAGAATATGTTCAATATTTGTTTTCTGACAGTCAATATTCATTAGAGTTTGTAATGCTAATAAACAGTAAAAGCAAGCTGATTTCTGATTTTTACCTGATGGAGAACTGAATTTTACCTTCAATGTGGCTTGTATGTCACTACAGAAAGAAATGAAGAAAAGAAAACATAATTAAATGCCTTTCATAAATAGTTATACGCCATGGTAGTATTTGTTTAGGAAGACAGTTATCACTTTATGAAGCATCAAGTCAATTTGAGCAAATTAGATTTAAATAATACAACTTCACCAAATTCACACTAGCTAAATTTATGGGGATCCATGCTATCTGAAATATCAAGTGCCCCAAAAACAAGAGAATAAAAGTTCTTGGGCAGAAAAATTTCACTTCTTATCTACTTATCAATTAAATATAGTTCAGTTATTGCTTAACTATAAGAACATGCATGACAGAACAGAAAACACTAGATAATTCCATCCCATAAAAATCTGAAGTTGAAAAGAAAGGGAAAAAGTTCGGTGTAGTTCATACTGGACAAAATGACATCTTTATTGCAACAAGAATTGAATCTGCTGAAGGGTATTGGAACAGAGACAAAGGCCCAGAACTCAAAGTTTGGGTGAAGCCTATGCCCCGTTTGGTTCATTGGAATTGAGACTGAAGAAGTGGAAGTGGAATCTTGAAATTGGGTTGTTTGGTACGTGGAACTCACTTCCATCAAGTATGACGGAAGGGGTTCCTTAGGTAGACCGTACCCAAGGAACTGAGATGGGTTCCATGGAAGTGAAAAATTTTGAACTGAATTTACTGACAATTTTGCCCCTTCCCCAAATCAAAAGAAAACCCAATATGCAATTCACTCCAGCTTTTCTGCAGAATTTTACTAACTTACCTAGTGCAAGTAAAACTGTGTCCTTGCAAGTATTTTTGTTGATTTTATTATTCTTCAAGTCTGCTGCTACCATGTATATGACTGACAATAACTCATACATTCATGCTGGTATTACAATTCATTTGATGTTGGAAATGTGAACTGGTAACTTTTGTGTTGGATAGGCAACTCAAATATAGCTTTATAAATTGGCTATTGTATTACAAATTCTGTGATTGGTAGTGGCTAATACAGCACAAATTTTATGTGCAAGGGGATGAACTTGCATGTTTAGGATTGGGCTAAATACAGTACAAGTTCAAAACTTGTCTCCAGTACAAGTATCCTCCTTTTTTATTCAACCTCGTTAAACTATTTCGGTTCATTTCATTTGCAATTCATGAAGTTTCAATTTTTTTTTAAAGAGTGTTTGGACTTCGACAACCAAAATCCACTGTTAATTACTACCAACTCTATCAATTAAGATACAATTTGTCCAGGAAAAAAAAATTGAGATACACTGAATTCTTCATAGCATAGCTCTCCTAAGTCTTGAAGAAATTAAAGAGCACGCTTGGTCCTTTGACTAAATCATATAGAAAGACTTCTCAATATTTACACAATCAAAAAAGCGAAGAGAAAACATATTCATTCATTGTACTCTTCCAAATTTCTGACAACTTTCCTGCACAAGAAAACAAAAAAACAACCTTGTTGATTTCTCTTATTCATGGCCAAGTCTTGCGTCTTTACCAAAAGTACCAATCTTAAATCTTGTCGTGTTTAAGAAGTGGAAAATTTTCAAACTTTTTTTGATGAAAAAAAAATTCTTAAAAATGGTAGTTTACATGTGCAAGGACATTTCATATTCACTAGTGACTCACTCAATGACTTCAAAGTTCTGAGTATTAATCCAGTCTTCTACATAATTTAGCTTGGCTTCTTGCAACTTTAGCATTGTTCTACTTCTAATGACTAGACCTGATTATATAAATATACACATTAAATCCGATCCTTGACATAACTTAGACACCAAGTTTTAAATTGTTATAACGGTCATTTTTTAAAATTATGCACAAATGGATTGCATCTTTTTATGCTTCAGCATATCCAGCCAATTCCATTTCCCTGAGATAGGAAAAAAAAAAAAAAAAATCTTACATGTAGTCATCAATGAATAAAAGTATATTCTATATCTGATTTCTTTTTCAATTTATACACTGATTGGGTTAGCTGTAATGAATAATACTTTAAACACAATCTACTTATAATCAACCTTTGTTTCTGTTTCTAAGTTTTGTTTTATTATTACTTCAGGTTGTTGAATTAACATTAATATTTGAAATCTTACCTAACCAATCAAGGGCTTCCTCTTCTGATCAACAAAAAAGAAAGATTAGTTAGAAGCAGGTAACTTAGTATGATACTTTTGTGTGAAATTTAAGGCATTTCACCAGACATAATTTTTGTTTTAGACAAAATCAGTCAAAAATCCCTCTTTGGTAATTTTATTGGCTACAACAAGGACCTGCTCCCTCTTGTTCTTACTATAAGACCTATTTAAGGAGTTAATCATAGTCTTAAATATAAGACATATTTTTATATTTGTCCATATTTTTCCTAATTTACTCAGATTAATGTTCCTTCAATAATAATTAGAGAAGTGAGGGAATAAGTGAATTAAGGAAGATTACTAAGGTGTTTTAGAAAGTACATATTATATTAATTAACTTAACTAACTTTCTCTAATCTAATTAAATTAATTAAATATGTTTTATATTAAAGATCGAAAGAGTCTTGTGTTTTTATACATAGAAAGCATCATTACTCTATAGAATTTTATATATAAAAATATTAATACTCAATTCAAATCCTTCTACCCAATAAATTTTTCAGATGGGACCAAGTTTCCCTTCCTTTTGTTACGCAGCGTCACGAAATAGATAGAAAGCAACTTATTGAACAGGAGGTGCTACTTGCATGTGGAAATACCATTTGTTATCCTCTTGACACGTTTCTTACTCATCAAGATAAAAGTCAGTTTAGTATTATACTTATATATCGACTTTTTTACCAACTTTCCCCTTTCTTTTGTTACGCAGCGTCAAGAAATAGATAGAAAGCAAATTATTGAACAAGAGGTCCTACTTGCATGTAGAAATACTACATCGGGCCAAAATATAAAACAAAGTTTATAGTGTAATTTATACTATAAACTTTATCCTATATTTAAAATCAGATCATTTTTTTTATCCTCTTGACGAGTTTCTTACCCATCAAGATAAAAGTCAATTTAGTATTATACTGTTAAGTGTATGTTTGGATTAATTTTTAGAAAATAGCTTTTACGATTTACAAAGTAAGTATATAAGAAGATTTTTGTCTTGATTTACGAAAAAAAGTTTTTAAAACTGCACACACGTTTATATGGACTTTTTGGTCCCTAAGTGAAGGAAAATTTAGGAGATAGAATAGACTTATATATTGGGGCGAATCCATGT
This sequence comes from Acacia pycnantha, assembly GCA_025563575.1. Lineage (NCBI taxonomy): Eukaryota > Viridiplantae > Streptophyta > Magnoliopsida > Fabales > Fabaceae > Acacia > Acacia pycnantha. The sequence goes on along the minus strand of JAMWYP010000491.1, from coordinate 102,872 downwards.
TTGGATCTGGGTCAATGCTCTAATGCTCCATAATTCAAACATAATAATGCTCACGCAATTATTAGACTACTAGAGCCTAATTAGGATTGGCACAATAGATCACCAAAACAAGAGAGATGGTATGAGAGAAAAGATTCTAAAATAGCTCAATGACAGGGGTGAGGTTTAATTGAGGAAGGCACATCCTATTTATAGAGGTCTAGTGAGACCACTAATTAGGAAGTTATGTGAATTCCTACTTGCCCTCTAAGTAATAATCAGAAATTTAATTTTTGATTATTTTCCTAATATACAATTACTTGTTTCTCAATTAACAAATCAATAATTAATGTTGATTTGATTCTTGTTCGATAAGGTTACATATTTCCTATTCAAATAGTTCGGTCCATCAAGTTCGAACTTGGACCCAAAGTCCAACATCTCCCACTCGCACTTAATGGGCCTCCCATTGTGCATCTGTTACTCTTTCTTGTTTCCTACTTGGCGTATGTCGTGACCATGTGGGCAAAATGTCTTCAAACGTTGGTGTGATACTAAAAATTCTTCATATTGGATCTGCATCCAAGGGCACTCTTTATACATTTATAAGCTATTTGTTCGTTGCCCAAATTCTCTTATACACATCACTCATGGCATTTCTAATCCCTCTCTAGTTAATATATTGATTAACTCAGATTGCCTTCCATGCGCATAGTATTCACACTTACAAGTTACAGAGAACTAGTAAGGGCGGACCATAGATATTAGTACAACTTGTGTATCTAAGAGCAAATATTCCTTTTGACTAAACATCGATCCATTTTGACTTGGTCGTTTTCCTAGTTTTCATTCATTTGACCAAATCGTATGTGATCATAAAGCTTCAGCTAAAGTAGTTTTCATCATACCAAGCTTTCATGATGCCATCTAAGTCTTAAGGGCATTGTGGAAGGATTTTTCCTTTTAGGGACTTACACCGTAGTGAACCAAGGATTTTTCACTTACGTCCTAGTGTTGCAATCTAACTCTCAAACACATTCGGTATGAATTGCATGCTATGGTGATTGATTTGTTGTGTACGTCGATTTCTTTTTCTTTCACTTTGTAAAGACATAAGTTCCAAAATGTACTTAACATTCAAACCACAAACTTTTTTTTCCAAGAATAATTCTTTTGCAATCTCATTTATGAAAAGGATTTCTTTGTCTGACTACAGGTTTGTATTCTGACTTCGATCCATTTTCTATGTATATATATACATATGGATCTCATCTTAGTTTAACTGAGGCAACTCAAACGCAAAGATTCTTCTTAATCATCTCATGATGATCATTTGCTCGTCTTACCCTCCCATGCCCTTGCAAAACATGGGAAAACGTTGTTCGTGTGAGTGAACCAACCTTTTTTTGACATGTACGACATACAAAAGTGTATACCTTTAATGTATTTACTCATAACATGCATATTATTTCTTCTTTCTTCAGATAAAAGATGCTCAAGAACCTTATATTCTATTTGAGCTCTATGATCTTCACTAACTCAATGAATATCAAGCCCCATGCTCAATAAAGGAATATGCCATCATTATGTCGATAAAGGCCATTGAACTATTGTTTTCCTTCTCTGAAAGCATATCTCTCACAAAGATACATCAAATGTATGTTTCGCCTTGTTGTGATACTTAAGATCCACATCATATGATGTTGTCGTTTAGATCCTTCTATCCACCATTCATTCCCAACTACTCATGGGAAATTTTCTAGCCATATGGCTTCTTGAATGATGTCAGAACATGCTTTGTGTTCATATTCCATGGATGAAAGAGGTAAACTGTCTTTTTCTTTACTTCCTTAGCTCTATTATCATTTTCCTAGGTCTTGTATTGGAGTATCCTTTCAAAAGTGGGTTGTTGCCTTGACAACTTAATTGATGGTTCTTCTCACAATTTTTTCACAACTAGACCAAAAATAGTTTCCAAGCCCGACCAAATTCATTTGGTCTTATACACTAATGTGTACATTTATGTTACACTTTCATGTAGGGTTCATCATTCAATTTCCAATTTGGAAAGCGGTCTCTACATCTTCTTGATATAATTTCAAGCCTAAGCTTACTGTTATAGCCAAAATTGGTTGTGTAGAGTTAAAGTGCACATTGGGCAATCTTCCCATTGTAATACCCCTTAGCGACTAAGTGTTTTAGGTTTGATATGTCTCTTATGGATTTGAGAACATACCTATTCCCAATAGTCTTTAGGCTAGGTTACAGATCACTCAAACATTTATCTTGCTAGTTTAAAAAAGAATCCATATCCTCTTGCATGGCACTTTTCTATTCTTCTTAGTAGGTCCTTCTAGTGTCTTTTAGACACTTATAAGTAGTTATCATCAACTTCTAAATGATGAAGAAAGCATTTGATCTACTAGGGAATCTATCCCCTTTATCGTCATTTGCTGAATAACAATTTACTTCAAGGTGGGTTTCATAGTATTCTCTTCCTATATATGGATGAGGTATTCTTTTTATAACTTACCTCTTTCATCGTGAAAATGGTCTCAACCTTCCCATTCGGATCAATGACCTGAGGAATGTACTTGCTTATTCCTAGTCACTGTTAACCTCTTAAAGAGATTTTGACATGGTCAAATGCTCATTTCCTGTTGTCTCTTAGTTCTCTCTTAGTCACAAGCCATCATCATATCGCTAATGAAGACGTATCATTTCAAATTCTCAAGTCGTCTCGTGAAGACATACCTTTTGTGCCCTGGCCCCAGTCTTTCATACTCATCGAAATAATTATAGATATTAAGTTGCTAACTCGTATGGTCTTAACGTGCTTAGGCCTAGTTTAAGGCCTATCCATAATTTACAAGGCATGGTTGTGACTGACTTGGAAAGAATTTAGTTAAGTTTGAAGACAATAGCTATGAGTTTATCTTCCAACACATGACTGATAGTTTCATTTATGTCATCCTCTACTTAACCATGTAAAGGAGAGGTATATCTCTATATTTCAACAACTCTATTATGTTGAAGGTTTCTAGGTATTGATGGTTGCCTAACAATCCCTGTCTTGTACACTAAGCATCTTGATCTAATCAAATAGGTGTTCTTAACACTCATTAGTTTAAAAAGTCTTATACTTTTAGCTTAACTGATCTCTCTAGATTTAGCCATTATCTAACGACCTCACACTTGCCTAAAGTAATGTAAACATAGTCGCATTTCAAGTAAACGTCTATGACGTTAATGAAACACTAGGCTCCATGTTACGCCCTCAAATTTATTGGTTCACAAACGTCATAGCTTGCTAATTGCAAAGGATATCAGTCTCAAAAAGGTTTCATTGTCTTTCTTATAAACTAGACTAAGTTCTCGACTACTACAAGGATATTCACCCTTTCTCACATTACTTGGCAAAATCATCTTTTGCTAGTTTGGTCATTCTTGTATCAATGTGTGCTTGTGGGGAAAAAAAGGAATCACTATTTCCAAGACAAAAAGAAAACATCAAATCAAACATAGGATTTGAGAGTCAAGTCTCATCGATCTTTAACTAAAGAGATAACAAAGATGTGACTTTGTCGCTTCCATATTGTGTGAAGTGAATCAAAGTGGTTTATCCATGCAGGTTCAAATCCTTTGATTCTCTTTCATACTTTTTGCCCGACATGAAGTCATATGCTTCTTTGAAACATCCACTACTCATGTGGATTGTTCTTCTACAACATTTAAAGGAATATCAATGCAGCCTTTCATCTTTGTAGGAAACATTATTGACCTCCTCTAAATCAAGTTTACCTCATAAGTTTCTTGCCCTTAGGCTTAAAGGATGAATCCTCCCACTCTTTAGCTAAGTTCATCTAGTTGATGGATCTCATATCCTTCAGTCTTTCATACTCAAGTTCAGTATGGCAAACCACATTGCCGAATGTCACAATTTACCTATCATGAGTAATAGTTGCTTTCATATACTCCCACTCATTGGGAAATGAAGCTTACTCCTACTCATTGGGAGACATCTCGTCACAACATACACTTATGGTTTGTTAGAAAGAAATTGGCACTTTAATTTGTCTCAACTTCTTAGTTTGACATTTGCCTTAAGTGTTGCCTAGATGACATGTTAGAACTTAATAAACTATGTTAAAACTTAAATTGCTTTTAACTTTGTGGAAGAAGAAAAAAAAAAGTCAATTTCATCTTCCAAAGCTATCCACACAGCCTAGAAAGAGTTATATTACTCATATTTGCATGCCATCATAAATTTGAGCAATCTTGTTCTATCTATGCCTAATAGCATAAGCTTTCTATTTCCTTGGGTGTTTCATCCTCTAAATGCTTAAGACTAGTCGGTAGGATGTCCATGACATCTCATTCTTCCTAAATGCAAGAGACTTGGGATTTTCTAACTCCATAAATATCTCTCTTGAGCTTGTCTTCATAAGCTCAGTCAAATGGACTTGGTTATAATTTGGTCACTTAGACAATTATGGTATACAAATCATATTCGTTTGTTCAAACAAGACATACGCTAATTAGATAGTAAGTTCAATAGTTTCATGTTCAGGAGACAACTATGTTGACTTCCATCCCACTCATGCTAATTAGCCTACCATCATTTTAACTCGTAATCTTTATTGAACTCATTCCCCTTTTCAGGTTTTTAGATACGTTCCAGAAGCTCATACATAATCATAGTTATAATAACAAGATGATAACATAATATCATCTAAATAACATCATGAATTGTTCATCAAAGAAAAGAATATGCTCAATTAAATGAAAAAGAACATTCAAGATACATAAAAAAATTGGCCTCAGATTGATGTCTATTAGCTAGGTTCTCCCTCTCATAAGGCCCTTTTGGCCATATAAGCTTATGTAACATCTAGCTACAATGCTCAATCCTCTTAGCCATGTTTACATCCATTCATTTGGATATATTTGGAGCATATGCTCCCACTTGATGAGATGATTCCTACATCTCTCTCTATCTATCTTGTCCTTTGTCACAACATTTGAAAACTCAAATTGTTCGAGCTTTCGGCCAATGTCAATGGCACTTTAATTTGTAATGTGGTTTAGATTTTTTTTTAAATGAGCTCTTCTACTTTTTGAGGGTTTCAGTTTTTTGTTTTTAAGTTCACATGGGTTTCAAAAACTCAACTTTAATCATATCAAAGAAGTGAGGAGAAGAGGAGAGAAGAAATTGAGCCATGAAATATATATATATTTATATATAATAACCAAAGGAGCAAACATATTTAGCCAGCATACCTTCATTATATATATATATGCAAAAATAGACAAATGCTTTTCTCAAAAGAGCGTCCAAGTAGTAAATATTTTTTTTTGGCGCAAAAGTAGACACGCTTATGAAAGTGGAGCAAAATTAGCGTTTGACCGTTAGTTGACTTTTTCGAGCCGAAAATGATGACGTGGATGATGACGTGGATGTTAATGCTTTATAAATTACAGTTCAGCCGGATACATTTCAAAAATTTCAATTTAGTCCTCTATAAACTTTTAAAATTTTCATTAAGTCCTTCTTCTTCTTCCGGATGCAAAACCCATTTAGGTGATGCAAAACCCATGATTAGGTGATCATTCTATCATATCCAAAACCCAAAAGCTCAAAACGATGAAACCGAAACCAAAAGCAAAACTCATATCCGAAACCGAAGCAAAACGAATACCCAAAGAAATCAAACATTTAAACCCAGACAAATGAAGCAATTGTGCAGATGAGATGAGGTGAGAATATTTTCCAGTGTATCTTTTGGAGCAATCAGAGGAATACAGAACGAAATCAGAAGAAGAAGAGGAATTCAAGAAACAAAGCTTTCAACAAACAAAGCAAAAATCGCAATCAGAGGAATACCCAGGAAATAATGAACAGAATCGCGTGAAGAAAAAACGCCAAAAATGATTTCTGGGTTTCGGTCGACGAGGGGGTGGGTTTCAAGTCGACGAGGGTGGGTGGGTTTCGGGTCGGCCAGGGGTTCGGGTCGACGCGGGGCGTGGGTTTCGGTCGACGAGGGGGTGGGGTGGGTTTCGGACGTGGGGGGTGGGTCGACGGATGAATGGGGGTTCATGGAAGATGAATAAAGGACGATCAACCATGTCTTTGAGTCGGCAATTTTTTTTTTTAATTTCTTCTTTCATCGCCAACTAGGATAAAAATTTCTTTGAGTCGGCATCCATGTTCATGTTTTTGGTCAAACTAACGGTCAACTAACTGGTCAATGCTAATTTTGCTCCACTTTTGTAACCATGTGTGTCTACTTTTGCGCCAAAAAAAAGTATTTGCTCTTGGGCGCTCTTTTGAGAAAAGCATTTGTCTATTTTTGCACCTTAACCCTTCATTATATATATATATACACACACACTCACAACACAGTACCAACATCCATTAAGAGCAAGTGGTAAGGGACTTGTTCTCCCTTAACCATGTCCTCGGTTTGAGGTATGAGAATGGATAAAATGATATTAGGAATTATTCCCCCACAACCGTGGGACCAACTCGGAGCGAATCCAGATTAGTCAGAACCAAAGGTTCCGGTGAAACGGATGGACAACAACAAAAAATATACGTATACACAGTTTCATGCTTTTGGAGAAAACAAGGGAGAGGAGAGAGCGATATGTCCGTGAACCCATATATATATTGCAACATCATTTAATCATATAAAACAATATATATGAAAAGGATGCAAAACGCATTTAGAATATTATGATCCAAATACACTCATGACATCAAAAAGAAGAATTCATGCTCAGTCAAAATCATATGCATAAGCACTCAAAAAATAGTAGAACAACATATAGTCCAATAACAAGGGGGAGGTTTAACTGGGGGAGACGCATCCTATTTATAGAGGTGTAGTCTCTAATTAGAAAGTTATACGCATTCCTATTTGCCCTCTAAGTAATAATCAAGAAATTAATTCTTGATTAATTTCCTAATATACAACTACTTGTTTCTTAATTAACAAATGTATAATTAATGCTAATTTGCTTTTTATTTGATAATTTTAATAGTCCGAACCATCAAAATCAAACATGAACCCAAAGTCCAACACTACGGATAACTAATAATTCTCTTTCAGTATTATGCTGTTATATTCGGCATTTCTTCAACTTCAGACATTTTATTTTTCAAGCTGAGTCAGGAATTTTAGAGATGCTATATGCCTGTTGGAATTTATATGGAATTACCTTCCTTTCTGAACTAGAGATGCTATATATATGCCTGTTGGAAAGTCATGTTTGATTTTCTTGACCCGTTTCTTGTCATCATCAAGCTAAAAGTCTGTCAACAACCTTTAGAATATCACAGTTATTATTGTAAGCTTCAAAGATTTTTAAAGTCAACTTTTTGCTGAGTAGACACACTTTTTGCTGTCAATTATGTTTCTTTTTCATGTTTGCTCCTTGTCTATCCACCAGTGATGCTGTTGTGTATAGTTTTTTTTATTAAGGGAAAATGAAAAAGTCGTTCGTCTTTATCTTCTATGTTATTTCTCAAATGATATGAATCAAAAATTATTTTCTGGGTAACCAATCACGGGTTGCCATCTATTGAGCTTTACCAAAGAAGCCGTTCCATGGTCACTCTTGACCAGTTTGGTTTGGAAAATGACAGAAAAGGAAAACGACGAAAATAGAAGGATAGAAAACGAAGAGAAAAGTGGAGTGAAAATGTTTTCTCTCTAATATTAGTGTCAACATACCACTCTTATTTATATTATAAGTAGCTTATCTTCTACTTATAAGCATAAGTTAAGCTCTTATAATTATAAGAGAATTATTTTATAATGAAGAAAAAAGAGCTTAAAAATAAGCTCATATGGAGAGCTTATTTTTAAGTTCTCTCTTTTATAAGCTCTTTTTTTTTAAAAAAAAAAAGGAAGAAAAAAGAACCTGTAATCTCTTGACTGAACACTATTGACTGAACCTGAAATCCTCATTTTGAAATCCAAAGATCAAAACTTTGCTGCCATTGTCAAAGAAACAAGTGCAAAATGGCCAGAAAAGGCTCGACGCCTTTCAGTGCATAGTACATTGCCAAAGGACAGCATCAAAGGTCTGTTTCTCAACTTCGTTCCCTTTTCATGTTTCGGGTTGCAGAGAAATTCTCCCTACAAAAGTTGTTTCCAGGTGGTTTTAGACTGCTTAATGTTTTAGATTTTGAAAAAACGCATTTGAAGCAGTTTCCAATACAAATTACTGATCTGTATCATTTGAAATATCTAAGTTTAAGGAAAACAAAGGTGAAAACCATTCCTAGTTCTATAGGAAGTTGCAGAACCTAGAAACACTGGATGTCAAGTACAGTTCTGTCACAGAATTGCCTGCAGATATAACAAAGCTTCACAAACTTCGCCATCTTCTGGTATATAATTATCGCACCAAAGTCAGAAGTTATGCACATTCCAAGTGTGGTTTTAAGGCCCTCCATGAAATAGGAAATCTCCACTCACTACAAAAGCTTTGTTTCATGGAGGTAGATCAATGCTGCAGCACTATAATAAAGCAGTTAGAAGGGCTAACTCAACTAAGGAAGCTAGGCATCATGAAGCTAAGAGAGGAAGATGGTAAGGCTTTCTGTTCAGCCATTGAGAAGCTAATGAATCTACGTGCACTCTCAGTAACATCTGAGGGTGAGAATAAGGTCATTAATCTAAGGTGCCTACGCTCACCTCATCCATTTCTTCAACGCTTGTATTTGTCAGGACACCTACATGAACTTCCAATGTGGATACCTTCACTTCATAGCCTGGTCAAGCTAATTCTCAGGTGGAGCAACTTAAAACACGATCCGCTGGTGTATCTGCAGGATTTGCCCAACCTTGCACATCTTGAACTACTTCAGGTTTATGACGGTGGCACATTGTGTTTTGAATCTGGAAAATTCAAGAAGCTTAAGGTTTTAGGTCTTGACAAGTTTGATGAACTCAGACAGGTAAACGTGGAGGAGGGTGCAATGCCTTGCTTGGAAAAGCTAATCATCCAGCGCTGCGAACTGCTAAAGAATGTGCCATCAGGCATACAACACTTGACTAAGCTGAAGGTACTCGAGTTTTCGATATGCCTGATGAACTAATTATGACATTATATCCAGATGGTAGAGGGGAAGATTACTGGAAAGTTGCACACATACCAGAAGTCTATTTTACTTACTGGAGAGATGGTGCTTGGGATGTTTATGCACTAGAGAGCTTCAAAGAGAGTTCTGCTCGTTCAGGTATTGTCATGAGAAGCCATGAACATCGCAATCTAAGGAAATTTTAATTTCAGATTGTATTATGTGCAATTGGTAAGTCTCATCTGTAAATTATATTGTATAGAAGCTAGATGATCAAATAAAGGTGTATGTTTTAGTTCACCTTCACCTAAGGTTTTAGAAAAGACTCGTTGTAAATACCGTGAAGTAAAGTTGAAGACTTGTAGTTTAATCTTTGAATAAATACACCATACTTCTTCGTTGTTATGACTCTGAATGGACTGTACTGTAAATGAAGTACATAAACTGGAGGAGGAAATGCATGCATTAATTTTTCTGCATTTTGCTTTCTTTGCTTCTCATCAGATTGGCCATGTGATTTGATCCTCACAAATAGAGTAGAATCTACCTTATTAATTTGCAAGAATGAGTTTATGTTTTATGTTTAATTATTGCTCAAGTGTAATAAATGATCATGCAGACTCTAGTTAACAAAATTAATAGTTGTCAGGACCTATAACCTATGAATGACTAAGTCAAGGTGGGAGTCTGGAGAACTATGTGCCTTTAGATAACAATACTACCACTTTTATTTATAAGTCTAAATCAATTAATTCTTATATACCAAGAAGAGTTAGTTAACTCAATAATTATAGACAAGATTTTCAATTTTGTCCTCATTTATAAATAGGTATTTTTCACCCTTTTTTCTCTCTTTATCTTTAATAGGGATAAAATTGTATCAATCTCATTTATTATTCTAAAAGTAAACTTATAATAAGGACCAACATTTTTCCCATTTTGGACTTATAAATAGGTACTCTCTCTTGCTCTTATTATAAGACACCAACTACCATTTACATGTGGTCATTTTTATAAAGCACTTGCTTGTTCCCAAAGCATATTAATTATTTTTTCATATATGCTCATAAGTAATAAGGGTAGTAAGTGAGAGCAATAATTAATATAATATTAGAGTTTAGTGCAATTAGTAGGGTAATATTGGAAGTTACTTAAATTGTAGAACAACTTTATTAACCTTAACTGTTTTTATTGGTTTGTGAGAATTGTTAATTAGTGCATTATAGTAAGGACCAGGAGGAAGTCCTATTCACGTCTTACATAAAAAAAAAAAAATTGAAACATTTCATTGTTCTTTAATTTTACAGGATGGTTTCATTTTTTGTTCTCCTTGCTGACTTTGTAAGGTCAACAATGGCATTCTAATTTCTCTGTCCTATTTTTTTTTCCCAATTTTTTCCCTCAATATTCTACAAAAGATGACAAACTAAATCCAAGACGGTCAAAAGACAAGGCGCAACAAAAATCTTTAGAAAACACAGGTTGTCATGTTAGCAATTAAATTGATACAAAGTTGGACAGCATAATACCAAGGTGCATCAAAGGTTCCTTTAATTAGAAATGGTAGATTTAAGGTGCATCAAAGGTTCCTTTAATTAGAAATGGTAGATTTAAGATTCTTTATGCTTGTAGGAAAGAGAATTCTTCTATAGACCAATTAGCTTACTTTATTTATTTATTTATTTTGATACAAAAATTTTAGGAAAGATGTTGGATTCACCCACGATTCAAGGTAAAGCGAAATTCCCTTCCTTTTGAGGTGATACCGATGTTGGACAGGGCAGTTTATCTATTACCCTCGGGCGTTTACCTAAGAGCTAGGATGTCTCCTCAATACCTTAACCAACTCCGAGATTGAACCCCGTTCTTTGGTGAGTGTCTCCCCTTTTCTGCGAGTTAAGACCAAGGACAAGGGGTAACTTACTTTATTTTTATTCACAAGTACTCTAACATTTCCTGGATCACTTTGGGTGATCCAATCATTCTTCTGCTCCACGACCTTTTTTAATATTTTTGGACCATATTTTTGTAATTTCATCTTGGGGTTTGGACACTATTTTATCATCTAAAGAAATTTAAGATGCCATATTCTTGGATATTCTCTCCAGTCATATTTATAGATTATAAAACCTATAACCGAATTATGTGATTTAAAAAACGGTTAAATTAGTTAAAAATAATAAATATATCCAAAATAAACTTAAACTTTATTTTTCAAGTATATCCTATATATTAGGGGCAAGTAAGAAAGAAAAATAAAATGAATATTATAAGTACTAACTCTAATTCTAAATATAGGACATAGTTTATAATATAATTTGTGTTATAAACTATGTTGTATATTTAGGATCGGAGGAATAAAAAAGTAACACATGTGCACGACAGTTAGTCATTTAAGTCCTTTTGTTTTTCACTTGTAGTTTAATTTGGACTCTTGTACCCAACAAAAACTGGACGCTGAAATTTAGAAAATGTGTCATGTCTCGAGAGAAATATAGATAAAACGTCCACAAATGAACTCTTCCATAGCTCCCTAACTTGTTCTAAACCGTCATGATCCTGCAAATATATGATCAATTATATTCAAACGAAATTTCTAAACCAGAAACCGTGTGCTAAATGTTGCTAAAAGTGGCATGGTAAGCTCACACAAGAATTCTTCCACTTGGGTAAAGATACCAATGTGGACGGCCAAATTACGAGTGACTAATCAAAATTTTCTACAGGGCACATCGCAGATTGCAATTACATGTAATCTGCCAATCCACCAAAAATTATTGTGCCCATTCTGCCAACCCGCTCCGCACTATTCTTATTGCAGGTCATCATATAATATATATACACAAAATTTTCAAGGAAGAGAAAACTACTAGGAATCATCTCCTAAATAAGTGAATACCCTTTTCTTGAAGACACGGCCGAGATCAACGATTTCGGTTTCTCTCGTGTGATTTACCATGCTGTCATCTCCATTCAGTGTCTTCAATTTCTTGGACAGCCTGTTTGCAACATCGATTGTCAAACTGGCCATATCTCTGGTGCTTGTTAAAACTCGCAAGACAGTAGCAGAGTATGAAGGACTGGACACTAGCCTGTTCAGCAATATTAGTATCTCCCGCATCAGAAATGTCCTGGGAACAAATTTCTCAACTGAGTCAAAGGAAACTTAACGTGGAAATTCCTGGGACATAAATGTGAAAAATGTGAATCTAATGAAAATGAAAGCAGGGATTTTATCAATATCTTGACCTGAATTTCTCTCAAGGAGTAATAAGAAGCAATAGCAATTCATTCATTTTGAACAAATGCATGACCTCCATAGAATTAAAGAAATTAATCTCAGGGAAAGTTAGTTAACATTGAAGATCTTTCCAAGAAAGTAAAAGGAACATTATTGATGTAAAAGAGAGAGGATAAATAGTTTTCATGTTTGTATCCAGTTTCCCATCAACTATGATATTACCTCTCCCTGCAAATCTCAGGCAGCTCCTCACCAGCTTTATCTTCTTGGTCAACCTGTGATACCAGTACTTGCAAAATCAGCAACAGATAGCTTGCTCCTCTGGAGAGCCTATGACCAACGAGTATGTCAAAGCCAGCTTTTCCAGACGATGCAAGGAATGCCAGCACAAGAATAGCATTTCGGCGTAGTTTCAACTCCTAAAATTGCAAGAGCATAAATTGTAAGCAGGCAATTTTTGGTATTTGATAAGACCCAACCTCCTACTGCCACTAGAACATATAGAGAGGGGCATAGGGGAGTGGAAAAAAGACAGAAATTGGGGATCTATTGGGCCAAAGGAAAACATAGGGTTTAGAAGTCGTTAAAAGCAGAAAACAGAGGAGAGAAATAAGGGATTCATGATGAATGGACGGAAGTCAGTGGGCTATATAAAACAAAGAAGAGCAGGGAAGGTTGAGGGCAGAGAAGAACTTTGGAAGTGTGGCTTGGGTCGTTGGGTGGAGAGTGCCAACCTCTCAAGTTCAGCAAATCTGTTTCATTTTGGAGAGTTCATGGTGTCTGAGTGAGTGACTTGCATCTTTTGTTTGATGTTATTTGTTGTGTAGTAATCTGAAGCTGTAATCGTTATCCTTCTGGTGTCAATTCCATTTGTGTGTCAGTAACTGTCAGAGTAGTATTTTATGAATGTAAAGTATTTTAGCTCTTACTTCGTGTGTAAGTCTGTTCTTAACACAGTAAGGGTTCGGAAGTTTTCGTCAAAGGTCCTATCAGTATTACTAGTCGCCTTAATGCATTTTTTCTCAAATGAAACAAGTGGCTGCAATTTAAAAATGATAAACACAGTATAGCAGTTAATCATGATTATAAATGTATGGGCTGCAACTGCAATTCCAATCATGCAACCACATGCCTGATGTCAATGTGTCCGCACAAGTTAGAGCATAATTTGTCAATAAATCTTGGGGTTAAATTGCAAATTTGCTCCGGAAGTTTTCGCTGAAGAGCAATATTGCCCTGGAAGTTTTTTCAGGTTCAATGTCACCCTGAAAATTTCAGAATGTAGCAATGTTGTCTCATACCATTAAAAAACTAACATTGTCCATCAAAAAATTGACGTTGACCACTAGTTTTTTTAACAGAAAAGGGAAACATTGCTCTATTTTAACACTTCTGGGGCAATATTGAACCTAACAATACTTTCAGGGTAACATTGCTCCTCAGCAAAAACTTCCATGACAAATTTGCACCTTAACCCTTAATCTTATTTCATTGATGTACCCACCCCTCTGAATTCTCCTTTCCCACACTCTTCCCTATTAGGGAGTAATGATTAATGAGCTATGCTGATTGTGAGCTTGAAGGAGTAATACAACAGTAAGGTGATTGATGACTGCAGCGCTAAAATATTTTAAATTTTCTCACTAGAAGTACCTTGAGCAGTCCAGAAACAAATAAATCATTTTCTCTTTTCCCCTATTTCTGATGCACACAGACCAAGACCCAGGCCCAAGAAGAGCAATTTTTGGAAAAATAAGAATAATATTTTTATAAAATTTGATTACTGATTTGAATGTCAAAACAATTCATAGGAAAAAAAGGGGGTTCTTAGTGAACAAGCTTACCTGTAGCCCACTTCCATGGGATGCAACACAATCAGCCAGACCTTGAAGTATGGTATTGAATTTCGGGGAACCTGAGGTAGATGCATTGTCATCCATAGCACTAGCACTCTCTCCTCTTCGCAACCACAACAGAAATTAACCAATAGTTTTGGACCTTTAACACAATGAATTATTTTATCAAAACTATCAATATAAAAAGCAAAAGAATTGCACAAACAAACAAACAAAATTAATCAAACTAGCAGCAACTTATGTGTCTTTTAATAATAACAGAGGTGCAAACTTACAATTTAGAAGTAGGTACAAGAGTCTCAGAGCATGTTGTTTCACACGTAACCCAACATCCCTTTTAAGCAACCGTGAAATGGTATCAAATGCCATTTTCTGTTCAAACCTGCATTACAACAAACTTCACTTCTCGTTGACATTTTTATATAATTTTATCAAAACTTTCAGATGATAGTACAACTTGAAAAATTACCGCTCCCTATAAGTGTAAGCATTACTTCTTAGAAGAATCACACTCATGGTGGACACAGCTTCCAATCTCACACTGTCCTCTGTCATCTTCATAGCAATATGATGCATTGCTTCAAAAAGATGAACCCAATTTACTTCAGGCTGCAAGGAATTCCGATGGTTCCAACGCCTTCTTTTGCTTAGAATTTCTGCATAGATCAATTCTGGCTGAGCCTGATTGCACCCTGTGTGAGATGTCTCATTGGCGTGCAAACAAGAGAGTTTTCCATTTCTCACACCTTCAAGTCCACAAGAATCAACAATTTTGCTCTCCAAGCAAACTCCCTCAACGAGCACATTGTCCCTGAGTAAAGTGCACTGGAAAGATCAAATCAAAAGTTCATAAGAACAGGAATTAAACAAAAAAGGGAAAAAATGAGTGACTTCACATAACATAAAGCCCATGCACCAGCTTATAACCAACCCTAGACTCCCTTCCCCTAGGTTTTTTTCCCTCTTGAGAGGTAGAAGAGAAAGAATAAGACACAAGCTTAGAGCAAACATTTTATGTATTGATTACATAAATGTCAAATCAAAAGAAAATAAATTGTTTATCATTTAGGTTCAGCAGTGTTTTTGACAAGCAGCATGATTAAATCTACAAAGATCTTGACAAATAAATCTCTAACTAAATTATGGGTGTGTTTCGTCCAGAATTCGGGATGAACTGAACCTTTTTATAGCCTATGAATAGTGCATGTTCCTATAAATTTTATGTTATACATAGATATGTAGATTCTCCTGGTACTTATAAAAACTTCTATATCATTGTCTTTAAGTTTCTGAAAGAGTACCGGATTAGCGGAAGATAATGGAAGTTGCGGAAAGTTAGAGATTTTAGGAATTAATATTTAATTAATTGAGTCTGTTTTTATTGTCTTTTATTATTATTAGGAAATAAGAGGAATATCTTATTAGATATTATCTTTTATTATTATCTTTAGGAATTAGGAAATAAGAGGAATATCTTATTAGATATTATCTTTTATTATTATCTTTAGGAATTAGGAAATAAGATGAATATCTTATTAGTTAAGATTTAGTTGTTAGGATTTATGATTGTTAGTTATCTATATCTTAGATTTAGATATATTTTGTATTTATATTTTGAATAGATTCTACCCTCTGTCAATCATTATAAAGGCCTCATCAATAAAGTGTCAAATATTTCAGAGAGTAAATTGAAACGGGAGATTCTCCTTGGGCTTTATTAGCCCGATGAGTTGCAGATTCTAGCTCATCTACTATTAAGGATGGCTGATTTAGAGAAGAGGTGAGATTCTCGCCTACTCTCTATCTCAGAGAGGCTGTTCTTAGAGAGCTAGTGAAATTCTTGCTTCTCTTTAGAAACAGAGTAAATCTATGTTCCTTTTATTTCCCGAGGTCTCTTGACGTTTCCATTCTTGTTTAACCTTTCCATAATCCGTACCCTACCATTTGGTATCGACCTAACGATCCATGGGTTACTCCTACTTACTATCCTCATTCTCATGCTTGGCAATTTCAAAAGAAGGTGAAAGGCTCATTTTTTCCTTTGAAAGACATTGCCACCATTATGGTGAAGCTGAAAGATGGAGTAATGTCTTTTAATACAATCAAGGTACAGGCAAAGACGACCACTATGAAGCTTCAAGATAAATTTGAAGGCGAGGCACTTTGGTCTCTAAAAATCAAGTAAAATAAATTATAATTATCATGATACGGAGAAAGAAAAAGTGATTAATTGAAACTGTAACCTTAAGATGATAAGCTAAAGAGATACAGTTTTAATAAAGGCAACAGAACAAGCAAACCCAAAATAAGGCATACCTTCTTCCAGAATCAGTTTCCAATTCCAATAGGAGTTTCAGATAAGTATGCAGTATGCATAGAGAGCTATGAACTACAACAACCTGTGGTGAAAGCAATAAATTTGTCAAAAGCTATAAAATAAAGAGAAAATAAGAGGAAAGGAACACCTATTAAAACTACTAAAACAGTTAACCTAAGAAACCAGCATGGTAATGTAATTAAGCATAACCAAAGGACTTGTCCATTCTGAGCCTGAGAGCAAGATGAAATTTTAACATTTATTCACAATTCAGTCTAGAAGTACTTACATTTTTAACACTACAAAGATCAAGTAATGGTTCAAACAGAGTTTCCAACACAACTGTCCCTTCAGCTATCTGCAATACAAATCAATAATTGGAATGTATACAACCAGCAACCATATTTGATGCCATGTCAATAACAAGGATAAACATGTTTAAAGTGAGTGAACCCATAACATGCATATAAACAACTCAGTGGTTGACTCTTAAAACATCCAAGCATCTTGAAACCAGATCAATGATCTAGAATAAAATGTTATTCTAAGTACTGGGAAACCAAAAACCGTTTACAAGTTCAAGCCATTGATAATACCCTAGTTTTCATGCAAAAAAAAGTGCAGTACCTAATGAAAAGAACCTACTATTGAGGGGAGCTTCATACACTATAAGACCTCCAGTTATGACAGAGACTTGGCTGAAACATGAATTTAGACATTCACATCAAGGGTATTAAAAAAGTTAGAGCATGAAACCAAATATCAAAGTCTAGCATCAACTTCCAACCAGTCCAATCGGTACGAAAATTCCATACACCACCACAAATCTACATTTAACTTCTCAAATTAGCATTTCTCAATAGCATGTGACATTCACATTTATAGGGGTTCAATTGAATTTATATTCAATCATAAATGGGTAACACAGTGCTTTCTATGTATGTATGAGTTAAATTCAGCAACAATGAACTCGTTGAATTGATTACCAATGCATAAACATCCTCTCCTTCATTCTAAACTATCATAATGCCTAGAACACAAATTCAAAACTCACAATTCAGAGATAAAACCATTAAAGAAGTACTGATGCACAGCAAGTTCTTGACTGATTGACTCATATTGTTAAACAAAATAATGCAAAATCAATATACGCAATTACATTGTTTTTCAAACAAAACCACTACTGCAGAATGAAAAACCTCCATTTAAACAAATGTAAGAAAAAGAATAAACTACTTTGGAAAAATGCACAAATACAAAGTTGACCAACTACCTTTGTCAGCATATGGTAGAGTTGTGACACTTTGGTTGCTTCTGGAGTATGAAAACAGTCCTTGATATATTGCAAAGGTACTCCAGAAGAACTTCTATCTGTAATAAATTTGGTTGTTATTTTAGAGGGTAGATTTATGGGCATCAACCCAAAAAGAATATGAAAATCTCTTTGACAGCCCACAAGCAATTTGGATATCACATTGCTTCCTAGCTTTTGTTCACCCGATGAGCCCCAAATTGCCAGCAACTTCTCAGAAAGTTGAAGAGAAGCAGGCACCTCATCATTCAGAAAATTTTGGGCTTCTTTCTGAGTGTCTATGTCAGTTTGAACTCCTGTAGCTTTATAACTTGGCTCGGCTACTATTTTTAAAAAAAAAAAAAATCATGATAAGGCATGTCAGAAACTAACAAAAAATGTCAATTGAAAGGGAAGGAGGGACTCATCTCATGCCTCACCAGCCTGCACTTTGGAAGATTCTCTATTTTGAATTTTTCGAGAGATGCCATGATGGTCTGGAGCAAGATTTCTCCGTTCCCTGCCATCATGCTCATTAGAATTTGTACAGATGACAAAAGAAAACATATTAACACAAAAATACTAATAATTACAGGACATACTTGACATATTACTAATCTTCTCAAGGCTAAATTCAGTCTGAAATAATATAAGAGTCAACTCAAGCAATCACTTCAAAATCTAAAGTGGTCTCTTATTTTAATAAAGGGCATGCATTAAAATACAACTGTTGATGGCTATCTATAATAATTTCCGTACACTTTCAAGTTAGATCATTAACATATGACATAAACCTACATATGAATATTCCCCAATAGTCACAGGAAAACTACAAAGCATGTAATGACTCATATATCATTCTTTTTAAGCTTAACTACTGATTGACAAACCCTGGCTATTCCTTTCCAACAGTTGCCTATTTAGTAACCAGAACTACAGGATGGGAACATTAGTAAATAAGGAAAAGAAAGGAAATTAAATGTTTGACTTACGTGTTTATACTCTTTGAATGATTAGCTCGTCCATTTTCTTCTTCATTCTTTAAAGCTACAAATTTGAGCTGCTCATCTTTCTTGTCTATTTCTTTCTTTAATTCAAGACACTCCTTTTCCTGAAGGAGTACAATTATTCATGGAATTCGAAAAATCTTACTGAGTTAGAGATCTTTAAACCATCTGTAAAAGTATAGTGGAATAAAGAAGAAAATAATGTTGCATCAGCAAATAAAAACAGTGAATTTGTGTAGTTACGCCAACATACCCGGAGAGCAAGCCGCCGATGCTTGTCCAAGCTCCCTCTGATTTTGCCATCAAAAAATTAGCACAAATTATTCAGTGTAAGGAAAGCTTGAGTGAATATTAATTAAACAAAGTGATTGACCTAATCTAAAGGTGTATGTGGTATGGCCGTATGGGTGTTTCCTTTTCCTTCCTTTGTCATTGGCAAATTGCCAAAAATAAAATTAAGACATAAAAAAGGATTAGAAATAGAAGCTCTTTCTAAGCCAACTATTCATGCAATGTTCATTCAAATATTATTTTCTAGTAGAGACTGCAGCCTATAAAAGAAGACAACTTACAGAAAGCTATGAAACAGTTTAACTGGCTTTCTCAAGTTTTCTGAGGCTAATGGTTACTGCAAATGGTAAAGAAACCATGAAACCCTCCAATAACTAGAATTCAACAACATCTACAATCAATAGCCCATTAGCGTCCATGCACAAGTTCCGTGCTTGAGCACGTGAAACAACAATTCGTTCAAAGCCAATACATCAGTTTGATTATCACCCAATGATAAAGCAAATCTCACCTTTAACCGCTCAATTTCATTATCTTTGTCTTTATCAGGCCGTCGTAAAGTCGGAGCAACAGCAAGAGAAGGGCATTTTGCAGGGCCACTAGGAGAGTGTTGAAAAGAATCAAAATCTGAGCTCCTCTGAGAGAGCTCTCGTGGGGGCGAGTAGCTAACATTAATATTGGAGGAAGTAGCCGCGACGGAATGCAGCGGTTGTTGGAGGTGGTGGTGTCGAGATTGAGGCGGTTGTGGAGGTGCGTGGGATGTGGCCGGAGGAGGAGGATTATGGGAATGAGAAGGACTGGAACTTGGTTTCCCAATAGCAGAGAGAACATGTTCTACGGACTGGATTACTTCGTCCAAGAAAGCAGCATCCCATTCTTCGCTATCGTCGTCCATCGTCTTCTTCGTCTTTGCTCGATTTTTCGAAGTTCGGGGCCCCGGAGCAGCGAGGGCATATGGTGATGATGCTCAGCCCTCTGCAGTCTGCACTGTCTCTCTTTTTTGAATTCTTTTTTTAAATTTCTTAATTCTTAATCGTATCCTTTTTTGAGCCTGCAACTAGAGAAAAAGAACCTGAAGATATCCAAATCCTAGGGAAGGTACCGAAATTTTAATAATTTCTGCGAAGGTATGAGATCCCAAAATGAGATTTTGAAATTCAAAGAAAACAACAGAATTGCACCTTAACAATTTTTTTTTTTTTTTTTATATAAACAAGTTTTGGAAGGGTTCGACATCAGTCACGTAGAGGCGCGGCGCCCTGCATGACGACTTGCGGGGACTTACGAGATCGCTCTTAAAGGAATCCCAATGACGGCGAGAGGATCGAACCCACGACCCAGGCTGGTCACCTGATCACTTCCATCTATACCTGCATCACATTGGCAATTGCACCTTAACAATTACTCCGTAAGAAAGAAAAAAAAAGTTCCCAACTACATCACCATTTAAGCCTAGATTGGACTGGGCTAGATTTGACATTAATCTAATGTCTAGTCTAAAGAGAATCATAAGTCGCGTAGTTTGAGGTTTAGTCTAGCACCCACATAAGGTTGGTCTAGACCAAATCAGATCTGGTGGATTTCTTGGATTGGTCTAGATAATCGAGGACCTATATATAATTTTTTTATCTTTGTTTTTCTTCTTTGAAAGGCAAAATTTGAACCTATCAAACATAATTAGGATCATAAAAATAACCAATAATATAAAATGCGTGACATAAAACTAAAACATCATAAATTTATAAGAATATCCAATAACATTCAACAACAATAAAAAAACATATGTTGGAAAAAAATATTTAAACATGATAAATACAATAAGATAATAAAACTACCTATAATCATATAAAAATCATCATAAAAATTTTAAAATTAATTATACATCCTTAAAAAAAACTCCAACAATGCTAAATAAAAAATTAAAAGTAATATCTAAATTACAAACATAATTTTTAAAAAAATGACCTCAACCAAACCAGACCAATCCAAGTGGTTTGGTCCTCTAGTTAACCCGACAAGTCAGTCTAGTCCAATATGATTCAATTTCATTGTGTTGCTTATTTTGACCGGAACAGACCGAACTAGATCGCCTTGGGTTGGAGCATACTGGATCGAACCACTAGATTTTTGCCCACCCCTAATTTGAATGCTATTGCAAAATATATAATCGAACCGGATCAGCTTTGGTTGGACCAAACTAGATCAGACCACCGGATTTTACCCACCCTTAATTTGAATGCGATTTTATATATATATATATATACACACACTTTTTTGACTCCGACTGGTTTCAAATGTTTGTATAGGTCCCCGATATTTCATAACATATTATTAACTTGCATTTTTCAAAGGACAAATCCACATTTTCAGATATTCACAGATTTTATATAGTCATTCTCCTTATTTCATTGAGTATTACTAACTTTTGTTTAGCAGGTAACAAACCACACTTTTAAGTCATTCATAATTTTTGTATAATCATTTCCTACGTTTCATTAAATTTTACTAACTTTTATTTGTCAAATAATAGTCATTCTCCACATTTCATTTGTTCTTATCAACTTTTGTTAATCAAATAACAAATCCCACAAGTTTTATTATTTGGAATTGTGGTGGATGAAAGTTAGTACTCCTCGGAGGTTCTAATTATAGAATCAATTTACCAGAATTTGGAGAAATTAAGGAGAGAAGTTAAATTAGTTAATTATATTTATTTTCCTAAAATACCCTTCTTAAAATTTAAAATCACATCAAAGCAAAATTTGTTGAATCGGTGACAAAGGCGCGATGCACGTTCTCTATTTTCTCGCTTCTTTCATTCCTATTTCTGTTCGAATCCCCTCTCTTCGTTGCTCCTCTTGCATATATAATAATAATAATATATATTGCCTTCCTTGCATGTTGTCTCTGGTCGCTCTTTTATTAGATATATTATATGACAAAAATTGTTTAAAATTATTTTATTAAAAAAAGGGTATAATTAATGAGCTATATATGACATTAATGAGTTGCAAACATTACTTACTTTATAGAATATATAGGTGTATTATTAAATTATTATTGATAAAGTATCATTAGGGGTATTTTAGGAAGAAATTGACAAAAATTATAATTTGGTTATATAATTAGGACCAAGATCAACTCCAAAATGTGTTCTTATAATTAGAACCGAAAGGAGTAATAACTAATGAAATTAAACATTAGTGAGCTAAAAGCGTGGATTTATTAATATTCATGTATTTTAATGAGATTTTGCTATTTCATCAACTCTAATTCTTCAGTGGAAAACGTTGGCAAAAAAAATTCTTCAGTGGAAAATTATTTAACCATTTTGCAAGAACTAATGTTCTCCATCAATTTTTAATTTAATATTTAAATGTCTCTTAATTAAATTTGTCGTTCAGTCTTATAATTTTGTTTTGTTAGTACCATTAGCCTTTATACAAGAGCTAATGAGAAATGCCCACGCGTCAAATTAAAAACTGCGCTAACTGAACAAAAGTAAATATTTAATTGAGAAAGAAAAATACATAGATACTAATTTAAAATTTGAGAAA
Organism: Acacia pycnantha; assembly: GCA_025563575.1. Lineage (NCBI taxonomy): Eukaryota > Viridiplantae > Streptophyta > Magnoliopsida > Fabales > Fabaceae > Acacia > Acacia pycnantha. The sequence continues at coordinate 80,242 of JAMWYP010000491.1, read as the reverse complement.
AAATATAGTTATCTACAAAATGACTTTTTTTTTCCTTCAGTTAACTCTTGCATGTGAGATTTTTATTATTAATGATAGTCCAGAAGAATTTTATAGTTTTATCTATGTGAATTTTTATTACTAAAAACCCACATGGCACAACTTGATTTGAGAATTGGAAAAATTGACCCATGTTTTTTCTATATACTTGTATATGTAAAGATGAAATTAGTACGGGGTATCTTTTAAATTTATAATCTTTTCTTAAATTGAGCAGAAACAAAAAGAAATTAAATTAAAAATAAAATCTAATCATCATCGCGGCGTGATGCTGGCCAAAACAAAGATCCCGGTAACGTTGTAAATTATATTACCTCCGGTCCTAAATTAGAACACTCTCGTAGTGCAATTTGCACTACAAAAGTGTTCCTATAATTAGGACCGGAGAGATATTACACTAAGAATGTGTTTTTATAATTAGGACTGGTGGGAGTAATATATTTAAAACAAATAGAGTTGTAATTCAGTGAGTAAAAAATATAATGCAAATCCGTCTGAAAGTATATGCAAAAGAGTAATGTATTGTCTAAGAAGTTTCTTTGATTTCAATGTTGTTTTCGAAATCTCAAAACATAATAATGATACCTCAACTCATGAATAAAATAAAATTCAACTGTTTAATTGACTCAATTAGGCAACTAGGATATAATGGCAAATGTTAGTCCAGGTGATCATCATCAAGTCCTTGTGGCTAAATCAGAAATTTAAAAAGAAAAGAAAGAAGCATCACAGAACAGCAATAATTCCCACCGGTACCACCTTTGTCGACGGCACCTATGTAAACCATAGACCCAGAAACTCAAATCAAATCATGAGTACAGCAAAAATAGAAGGATCAGAATTCAGCAGGGGAACCACAAACTTATCAAAGTTGGAATCTTTCCACTTTCTTGATTCCTTTCTCAGCCCCAAGAAGCTTCGGTTGTACGAGTTTTTGTCGTTGGCTGCCGGAAGCGAGACAGAATCTGCACATGGCCACTTAGCAACTTTTGAACTACCCGGTTCATGTGTTTCATTCCACCGTAGCCATACCTGCAATCTGCAAATCACTGGAAAAGAAAGTACTATAATATAAAGGGTTAATTAATGCCATCCACATGCTACTAGCTCTCTTCCAGTCTCTCAGTATATGTAGAATTGGCTCCTCACTTTGACACTCGAAAGGACACTCTTTATTTTCACTAATTCCTCTCTGCACTCGGAGTCTATTGTTTGGATTCTCTTATGGTAGACCTGCCACATGAAGTATTTAATCACCAATATATAGATTCTGCCACCTTCTGCAAATTTTGGTTCTACACCAATTCATAAGCTGAACAGACACTAAAGTTTTCACCCGAGGAAGGCCTTCAGTAATAATTATCAATCCCTGATAATGTGGGTGGATTCTCCACCACTCAATTCAGAAAGAACAATTTCCATTTTTCCACATTCCATGAACCATCAGTATTCACAAATAGGTTCACTATAGCATAGGGCTCAAACAAGTGGATGATTCTTTCTACAAATTGCACCAAGGGCTTGTCTAAGGGAGTTCACAAGTCCCACCAAGCGTTAGTCGTTGCACCAGCTTGCAATTTCTTGCCTAGACCATTACAGAAGGTATCCCATACGGCCATACTGGCGTAATACCACCCCAAACTGCCGATTGTTTTGCTTTTTTCATCACAATTGGTAACATCCCTTCCCCACACTTGTATTTGTTTCTCAAGCATCTAACCCAAAGTGCATCCGGTTTAGTTACAAGTCCCCAACGAAGTTTCATTATGAATGACACATTCTGGCACAATCGAGGCGGACCCGGAAAAATAGTGAAGGGGGCACCATTGGTGAGGATGCAAGGGTTCGGGACGAGTGCCCCGAAAAAAAAATTTTAAGGAAATTTTTAAATGCATTAAAAAATAAAAGAATATAAACCGGAAAAAGAAATATTTATGAAATCAAGTGAATATTGATGATGTAATAAGAGAGACAATTATTTTAAAACCTGTCATTTAGAAAAATAAGGCTAAGTGCTATTAGAAATGCAGCTACATAAGTATATTACAATGAAGGATGAGCAATCAATAAGTTCAAGTACATATATTTTAATAACAAAAGTACATTACAATAAAAATAATTACAATGTTATCCTTCTAGGTTTTATTTTTTGAAATTTCATCATAATAGCCTTATTATCAATGCTATCAAATACATCTTTTTCAATATAAGGAACTAAACAATTATTCAACCATTCATCTCATATCCGATTACAAAGTGCAATCTTAATGTATTAAGGGTAGGCACCAAACAAACATACAATCATTCAAACATGTATTAATTTTTTTTTAATATAAATTATCTCAAATTTAAGGGGGGCACTTGCCCCCCTTATCTACTACCTAGGTCCGCCATTGGGCACAATAGGTCTTTTAATCCCAAGTCTTCCAGCTTCTTTTGCAGTTTTTATTAAGTTGTAGCAATTTCTCCTTTACTATTATTTAGCTAGATTAAATTTACCCATTAGTTAACCAAATATCATCCACTTTATTTTTTTAAAATTAAAGTTAGATTTTAAAATATTTTTTTTGCTTTTAAAATGCATCTCATTCCCATTTGAAGAATTAAAGACAATCAAAGGGTAAAAACATCTTGTGCGGTGAAAAGAAAATCAAACATGTACTTGTCTATCTTAGCGTCGTTGGAGTACGGCGGCAGAAGAAGTTTTCAATGGCCTTGCTTTCAGTAATCTTCCTTACTGTGTTATATATATAATGATTGAATCTTTTTCTTTATTATTCTCTGGCGAATGTGAGCTCCTCCTCCATATGTAAATGTTTCTTCTGCAATGTTGTTCACGCAACTAGCTCAACATATTCGGTCAACTAATAGTCAAACTTAACCTAGTAACTATCAAGGCGACATTGCTATAATTTGGAAACTTTTGGGGCATCATTGCTCTAGAGTGAAAACTTTCTGAGCAAATTTGCACCTTGACAAAAATAACGTGGACGGCACGTTGATAACATGTGGACTACCAACTTAGCGTATTTGGCCAACTAACTACCAAACTTAACTAGAATAACGATTAGGGCTAAACCGCTCTAGATTTGACACTTTCGAGACAAATTGGCTATTGAAAACTTCCGGGTAAAATTACCATTTAACCTTAAAAGAACATACCACCGAGCTTTGCGAATCAAACAATAAACACACAAAAAGTTATTGTACCAAAGTGCAAGAAAGCCTAATGCCTAACACCTCAAATATAATCGAACAAATATATGGATTCACCGTAACCGAGCGGATTTACGCTTAATGTCTAAAAGCGAAAAGAAAATATTTTCCAAGCTAAAGTCACACCCAAGATGAAATAGAAATATTACGGATCTCCATTTTATCTTAGGTGCTTGTGACAGATCTATATTGACTTGGGAAAAGGATGATGAAGAAGATAGGAAATTGATGGAGGTGAAGATGGGGACAGAGGAGGTAGAAGCAATGAGAGCATGTAGAGAGAAGAGGAGGAGTCACCGTTGAGGAAGAGAAGTGGTGTGCCATCGATCTGTGTGTTTTTAGTCATGCCAAGAAAGTTAACGGTCAAACATAACTTTATTAATGGTAGAGATAACATTGTTATGTTTTGAGATTTTTGGGACGGCATTAAAACCCAAAAAACTTCGAAGGCATGTATACTTTCAGGACGTAGTTACACTATAACTCATAAATACATTGATTCAGGACTTTGAGTAGAAGTGGATTATATTTGCACATAAAAAACATCACAGTTTCAATTTCATCTACTTTTTTTTATATTTATTTATATTCAATAATATTGATATAGATTGTTATTTTTCCAAAATATAATTATGACTAAACAGGTAAGTCTCATATATTATATGGAATTGAATCTTATTACTTATGCAAGTATCTTCTTAGTATAGAATTTATTGATTAAAAATAAAATTAATTTTTTATTGTAACTTGTACCCATTATATACATTTGTTATGTAATCTAGGAATTGATAATCAAGCAGTTATAGTCTTGAAAGTTTTGTTAATTTTTAACTAACTCTTATCAAAATGATCAATGTATTACCATCAGAAGATAATGACGCCTAGCTAAAAGATTTTAGTTTCTAACAGATATTTTCTAAAAAATAACTAATTTGTAAAAATATTCTCATTTACTAGTACTCATTGGCATATACACTCTATTAATTAACTTGTAGTACCTCTCATCCTTAATATAATATTTAGTTTCTAATTAAATTTTGATCACATACTAGATCTTATTATAAGAATAAGAGGTAGTAAATTGAAAAATCATAAAGGCTTCATTGCAAAATCTTGGAAGGTGGATTTGAAATTTTCAAAAAATGAGTTAAAAATCACTCATTTCTTCTACGACGATGACAATTATAATAAATTTTACCCGGTTAGATGAAGTCAGTTACATGTATCGATCGCAACATAAATGGCCTTATCAACAACCTAGCTAGTCTTTATATACATCAAATAATTTATCATTTTCTTCCTAATAGATGTTACTCCAACTCTTTTTCTCATATATGCTTTATTTATCGTGACAATTCATGAAAATAAGATACTCAGAACTTGTAGACAATCTCATTGGACATAGAATCATAAAACCTTTTATAGTGCATTAACCATCTGCATTGATGGCTTTAGTGGCATCAAATCTTTTTTTTAATGTAGTAAAAAAGAGTTATTAAAAATTCATATTAATTATATATATCGTAGATAGAGTAATTGTTAACGATCCATGGCAAACAATTTTTTTGTTAATGTTATAAATGATAAGTCCTTATTAGTAGACAATAATAATGAGTGAGGAACCATCATGAGCAAGCTGGGAATGAGACTTAAAAATAAGGGTTAAAGTGTCTAGTCTATTCTAATTAAAATATTAGCAAATCAAATAAGAATAATTATTCCAAAAACATTTCACTGTCCTCACCCCTACAAACAATGATGCCCTCATTTGAGATTAGGCCTTGTTTGTTTGATACGTGACACTAAATTTTAATTTTGATGACCGGGAATGAGACTTAAAAATAAGGGTTGAAGTGTACAAATGTATATGTGCTTTATTTTGAGAAGCACCTAACACCAAGTGTTTTTTTTTTTGTGTGTGCACACGTGGTTATAAATTAGGTGCAAAAATATTGTCTGACCATTAAGTTTGACTTTTTTTACTGATTGGACGATGATGTGGCTTTCAAAGGTGCAAAAATACACATGTGGTTTGGCCAAAAGAGCGCACCAAGTGTTTTTTTTATATAAATTTAATAATTTTATTTCAATTAAAGGAAAATTATTATTTCTCTAGGTATAATTTCTGGAGGGCAAATTTTTTCTTCTGGTTTATCATTTTGGGAAGGAGGATTTATTCAATGAGTAAAAACTGTAAAAAAATTTATTTCCATAATTTTTTATTAAATTTTCTAATTAATTATTGATAAATGAGCATTTATACATTTGAAAATTTGATATTATAAATAATATATTTACTTAAAAATAGTTTTAATTTTTTTTAAAAAGTCTTGATTTACTTTCATTCATTATATAAATAGAAATAACTCATTTAGAGGTATAAATGTTTGTATTGCATATTTCTTATGCAATAAAAATTAAATAATATTGTTCGATTTTGATTGAAAAATTATTTAAATAATTTCTAGTTCAATTTATTAGATCAAAAAATTAAAATTATTTTTAATTAAATATAGTATTTATAATATCAAATTTCAAATGCATAAATATTCATTTATTAATTATTAATTAGAAAATTTAATAAGGATTTTTTTAAAAAAAGAAAATAAATTATGGAAATAAAAAATATGGTCTTCTAGGAATTATACCTAGAGAAATAATAATTTTCCTTTAATTGAAATAAAATTATTAAATTAGAAAAGGAACTTAGTGTTGGACACTCCTAATAAAACACATGTACATTTTTATACCTTAATCCTAAAAATGATGTCTTGTTTAAAATTTTAGTATTGACGTGTTCCTCTTTTGGAAATACATATGTTCCTATTTCTTGGGAGCAAGGTTGTCAAACTCACGAGTTTAAATAAACTCGTGACAGTGACGTAAAATCATATCGTGAATTCGAATAAGTAAACTCGTAGGAGTTTACTTTTATTATTAAATAGGTATTACTAGTGTATAATTAAATAATTAAAATATAAAAATGACAACAATTTCATTTAAATATATTTTAAATCTAAATAATTGAAAGTAAATCCATCAACATTCATCATTTATCATATTTAATAAAGAAATTTCTATAAAATTTCTATATAAAGTCCCTGAGCATGATCAAATCAAAAAAGTTAATATGGGTATAAGAATAAGTTAATACGATTTTGTAAAGTTTAAACGTAAAACAAGTAAATTCAACAAGATAAACTCATGAGTTTAACCGAGTTTACAACTAAGACAAGTTCTGTCGACTCAACTCGTTTTTGTAAGGTAGAAGTCTAAAAACGCTAAACTCTCTGGGTTTGACAATAATGCTTGTAATCATTCCTATTTTTAAGATCTTAGTTGCCTTTAAATGAAACAGTAACGATTGAAGTCCGGTGACATCACGGCAATATACAGATCAAACACTATTTTATCAGAAAAATCATTTGATATTCTATGAAAGCTGTTTGTGGATGTGTTGTGCTGGAGTTGCAGCTGGACGACAGTGGAAAGTGCTTATAACTTTGAATTTTCTATTCTTTTCTCTATTCGACCTTGGGTTTACTCCTTCCTCTCCTATTGGTCTCGCCGGTAAAAGCGAGAATTTAAAATCTTACATGGATTCTCCTGCAGTCCTACTCCTTCCACGAGTCTACTCCTATTTTCTTGTAATTCACAGCTTTTTGGTACTGATTCCCAAGCATTATGACTTCAAAGTTCAAAGAAATACGGGGAATCGCACTCTCACCAAACCCACCACGCCAAGTAAACGACGTATCGCTACAGTACTCTCTTTATCTTTATTGGTCTTTCTCATTACTGCTTTGCCCCCTCGGGATACAAAAAGCTGGGTAGATCAGGACTCTGAATATCCATAGTGACATCGTCCAAATCTTCGAGTGTTGGGAGGTAGCCAGATCGTTGAATAACGATAAGGAACCCCCCCGGCCTTCTTTCTTGTGGAAATCGGTTCTTATGGTGGGTATATTTTCAAGATTGACCGTTGGAAGGAATGCCCACCGACGGACGCAAAGCGCCCTTGTAAGATTATTGTCTCCCTCTGAAGATTTTGTTGTTGTTTGCTTTGGTAGGTTTTTGAATTTGTGTTATGATCAGACTTCTTTGAACTTGGATTGACTTATGCAAACTTATGACTGGTGATCCCCATTTAGTTTCATCTGTGTAAACTTTAGAAGGAACGATTTGTTGCTCTTGTTTGAGCCTCTTGTATTAAATCCAAAATCCTTCTGTTTCTATTTTGAAGTCATAGTGCCCTGCAAATTCCATGTTCTTGAGAGATGCTGGCTAGATGGAGGTTTAGACTATCTTTATGCTTCTGGATTTAGTCATTCACTTGTTTGATAGGCTTAGATGCTGACATGATCTTAATATTTTGCGATATGCCTTGTCAAAATTCATGCAGGATGAGAGGGATGCACTACCTCCAAATTCTGAAGGTGCCGCTGCTCAAAGTGCTGTCACTACCACTTCTCATGGAATTGAAGTAGCGGTAGAGTTTAAGCCTGTCGAACACCCAACTGAGCCTCTTGACAATGATAGACCAATTCAGTGCCCGTTACCAGAGCCTTCAATTATCAATGTAAGATAAATAGCCAATTTTCTTCTCTGTGCCAGACCCATCCATACTTCATTTAATACTGTCTTTATGATTTTACAAGCAGTTAAAGTTATCTAGAATGCAAATTTCTTGATTGAGTTGATAAAAGGAACAAGCAATTTTACTGTTGGGTATGGTAACCAAAGGTAGTTCATCTATTGCCCGGCAGAGATTTTGTTTGCAAGCTTTATGGGAAGCTATCTGTGATATCTGCACATTGCTGAGTTTCATGCATGTATTGGATGCATGATGTTCCGTTAATTATGAGGATACCTGTTTGTTTGAACATTAAACTCTTTGGTCATTGTATGCATAAACAAATCTGTAACGGGAATGCAATAATTTTCATGAGTACATGATATTATCTTGGCAAGAATGCTTAGTGCTTTGAGTTACTAATATTTGGTAAGATCATTTGATAACAGTTAGTTGCTACTCTCTATAATTCACCTGTGTTCAAATTTATGACGTGCTTTTGTGTGCTCATATAATGTGGGAGAGAATTTGGGGATCAATACAAAAATATGTGGTACTCTACATTTTAGTTCCCATTAATGGATTGAACCATTCGGGCCAAGAGCTTCAACTAAATACAAAGCATGGTTGAAAAACTAAGGAGCTGGTAACCTCATGTATGCTTTTGGGGTTCTTTTTTTCCCCCCTCTTTCCTGGGAAGAGAACTTTGGTTTAAGGATTTTGAAATCTAGTTCTTCTTCATCAATCCTCAGGATGGAAGAATATGGAAAGAGAGAGCATCTGCAACAATGCATAGAAGATCTGACGTGGGAATGATGAATGATGGAGGGATCATTGAATCCAATGGTGCGGGGTCAAGGCCTCCACGCACAGCTCAATCTAATAGAACGATCCTGCCATCTCTCAGTGCCCCAGAACGTAATATCTTAAACCTTCTTGAAGAATGTAACACATCAGGGATATAACCTGGTATTATTTCTTTTCCCCTAATATGGGATTCTGTTCTCAAAACTTTCATCAACTGGAATGTATTCCTTCAGTAGCGTTTGTTATAAATGGCAATGCCTAATTCATTTTACCTGGGGCAGTGAAGAGTGAGTTATGGATGATTCAAGCCATCATACATTTTTGGTCAGTTTTTAAGGCCCCCCTGTAATAAATACACCCTATTGCTTTACATTTGAGAAATGCAGCATGAAGCTATTCATACAGTCTAACACATCGCTTTATCTCATTCCTCTCATACCGCCTTTGTTACTCTTTTTTAAGAAACTTTACCCCTAACCTAGCTCTTCCCCATAGAGAAGGAAGATTCACACACACCCACCAACTCGCTTTGGGGTTAGATACCACAACTTCAGTTACCACTTAAGTCTAAGGTTCTTGGCCGGTTTTTGTTACTATTATTATCTCTAAAACCAGTTTTTAAGAGTTCTATGGCCAGTGAAATAATCACTGGAAGAGATTGAAACAGTGATTGTCTAATGCAGAATTGCTGATCAATTATGGAAGAATTGGAAATTATCTATTTGAACTCGGTCTGAATTCTCTGTTTGTCATTATATTCCAACAGACAGTAGTCAGTTGTGATGTAACAATTTCTTTTCTTCAAATAAAAGGTTCCATTGTAACAGAGCTGGAGCATACACACACACACATATATTTTGATGATGGCGTCATGGATTTCATTATTTGAGCAATAAATTTCAATATTTACATTTACAAGCAATTTTAAATCTTCAGAATCGATCCTCATCAAAGGTTGCTGCATAATCATGTGTTTGAGAATCTGGGAAATTGGCTTTGCCTTTGATTCTGTGCGTGTATGTATACTTTCCTCTGATTTGAAATTTATTTTTTTCTTCTCTTTTCTTTGCCACTCTTCTACTTGCAGTACATTGAACTTTGCTAAGATATCACTTCTGTATGCATCCGCAACCAGTTAAGCTTTGCTTGATCGAATAACTTATGAAAAAAAGCCAAGTTCAATGCATATGTAATTACTTTACCAGAAAAAAAAAAAAGCATATGTAATTTTGTTATCAAATTCTTCAATCAGATTATGACACTTGTCTTTTACGCAACAATCCATATCCCATAATTGAGACAACTAATCATCATCAATGGGCATGATTCGCATGAAAGAAAAATGGAAAGAAACATTTTGCTTGGTAAAGAAGCATATTATGGAGTAAACTAGTTTTTTAAAATGATGGTATTTTGCATACGGTGCATTGTCCTAGTGCTAGTAGCAAAGTGATCTCCTCGTATAGGTGTATTGTGGCGGGTTTGATCACTTACAGTGTCAGTTTGACTTCCTTTTCAATTGGAAAAAAAATGATGCCATTTTTCATTGGCAATAACTTGAACAAAAAAACTTTTAATGCTTATGCTCTCTTACCTCCGATCCTAATTATAAGACCTAGTTAACTTTTTTTGGAGGGATTAAAGAAGCTAAATAATTTACTTAATCATTTCATATCTTGTGTATCTTTTATTAGTTTATTAGTCAAATTAATTAGTTTGAAGAAAAAAAATAAAAATATTCTAAAGTAATTTAATTAGCTTCCTTAATCTTTCCAAAAAAAGTCAATTAGGTTTTATAATTAGGACCGGCGAGTACTATTTTAGATCTTATAATGAATATTAACAAAATTCAAGTGTACTGATGCAACTACTAGTATTTTTTACCCTTCATTCTTATAATGATTATTGAAATGTGATGATAAAATTTTGCCAGCACGCTTCTAATCAGTCATGAAAATAACAGCTTGAAGTTACTAACATCTTAAGCGAAAGGCTGCTCAAGATGCTATTAGCTATGTATTTTTGTCATTAGTAACAAGTCATTAGAATATGAATTGTCGGAACTTTCAAGAACATGAGCGGTAACTGTGAATTCTCATGTAATAATTGAACTACGAGATACAAAGTTCATTACAGCCATGATAGTATAACTGATATAATAGTAAGACAGGAAGTTGGGTTATTGAAAAAGAAAATGCTAGCGAGACACTGACATTGAATGAAACTCAGTTTCTGGAATTACTGAGACTTATAAAAGAAATGGGTATGAACAAAGATAGGAACTTTATTCATTCGAAACCCAGGAAAACAACCCCAGAGAAGAAACAGACACTGTGACAGAAGAATGCTATACTTGGAATTCACGAGCCTGAAATGGATTCTCTAGAGTTGGATTCACAAGTTGTTTCTTGGGACCACGAGAGCTTCCATGGTTCATCCATGTCTTCCTCTGCCATCTCCGGTGACCCAATTCGCTGGCATGATTTCCTCGAGCTGTTCCCACCGCTGATACCAATGAAGCCGATGCTAAGAGGAAAAGAACAAGCAGGCATGTGAGTGATGAGGCTTTCACTTGCTGAGCCATTTTTTGCTTTTACAGTGATAAGTTGTTGTTGCCTTTCTTTTTCTTTTTCTTGGGGTAATGGTTTGTTGTTGGGGAAGGAGGAGATGGATATTAATATAAAGTTACAAGGAGGGAGACTACTTTGCTTTGTTTTTAAGTCACAGGTTAAATCATTTGATGCACTTGATGTATTAACGACTTCCCTGAAACTATCGTGGATTTGCTTGGCTTTTGCCTTGGTGGGTTCACTTATTACCACTCATTGTGATGATCAAAGTCAGAGTGGACCTTTACAAGAAAACACACTTATCATCATAACATCATCCCAAATATTCTCACATTACCTAATTCTGATAAATATTTTATTATTGACTTTCATCTGTTCACGAGTATAATCCACAGACGACTGTAAAAAAAATTATCCTAAGTAAAGGATCTAAACAAGAGGTTTAATTTGATCCTAAGCATTTTATTTTGTTTCTCAAATTTAATACTTCCTCATGTCCTAAATATAAAACTCAATTGACTTTTTTGGAGAGGTTGAGGAAAATAAATATATTATTTAATCATATCATATATTTTATATCATTAAATTATATAAGTTTATAAGTCAGACTAGTTAATTTAGAAAAAAAAAACAATAGATATAAATACTTTAAAATAATTTATTTAGCTTCCTTAATTTCTAAAAAAAAAAAAAAATCAATTCGATCTTATATTTAAGACAAGAGATAATAATATTTTCTTCAAAGTATCGATATTGATTGTACTTGTTAATGCATATGATTAAAGGGTATACTTCAGAGAAATCAACACACATTTATTATAAATAAATAACTTAATTTATTTATTTAACATTCACGAATTAGTTATCTGATTCTTATATTAACACCTAAATAAGATGGAGTGAGGTAATTAAGAAAAGAATTTCCCAGGTGGAATGGTGGGTAAGCAAGGAATCATGAGAAATAAATGTTTTGAGGTTTGTTCTGTTATTTCACATGCAAGCTTGATAAACACAACGCCTCAAATTGAAATAAAGGTAAAAGAAGATGAAGCAGGGAGAAAAAAAGGTGAAGGCATAAAGGAAATTAACAAACCATCCTCTTAAAAATTTACCCGTGGTTGGTTTCTTTTGGGCTAACATGACCTAATCATGCCCATATTAGTTGAAGAGTGGATGACTTGAAATTAAGTAATGATAAAGTTGTGTGAAGAGTACCCTCATCCTTAAATTCAATTGGAAAAGGTCGGACACTCTCACCAAAAGGAAGGGGTTCAATCCTGGAGTTGGTCAAGGCATTGGGAGAGACATCCTAACTCCTAGGTGTCTAGGTTAACGCCTGAGGGTAATAGACCGCTCGCCCTGCCCAACATCGGTATCATTTAGGAGGAAGGGAGATTCATCTTTCCTAAAATTTTGATATAAAAAAAAAATAGTGAAAAGAGTAATATTAATTATGGGATGGGTTTGATTTAACTTTTTATCATTGATCTACTCTATATATATTGGATTGCTTTTGTAGTTGAATTTGTCCTTCCACTTCAGTGTTGAAATTTCACTTAATCATTGTGTTTGATTCACGACAGTAATAGTGGTTTTTTTTCAATCGATTTTTGTAAATCGTACGTAAGATAGGGTAAAAATCAGATGATGTGATATAATTTATATTTGGATTAATAGTAATAGAAGTGATTTTTTAAAGAAGAATGATATATTGGTCACAACCAAGAGAAATAATACATTGATGAGTCTCGTAAGTTGTTAATAGTAATTGATTCACTTCAATTCTCCATGTTCACTTGTCAATGGGGACAATTAAGATATTATTTCCCTTGATTTGGACCTAAAAGTCATTCTTTTTTTTTTTTTAAAATGAAAAATGTTTATATGATTATTTTAAAAAGTAAGTTTAGATGAAAAAAGACTAAAACAAACACATATCTTATTAAATAATACATATATGTATGTATGCATGCCCCACACACACATGTATATATTGTAATATTAAGAGGAAAATTTAATTATGAAAATAAAAACAGTTAATTTTTTATTTTATAAGAAATTGAAAATTACTAAAATAATTAATTGAATATATTTAAAGGATAAAAATGCATATATATTACCAACTCAAACGAAATTTTATCTAAATAACATTTAGTTTTTCCCCCGTAAAATACAAATTTAACACCACGTTTCCATTTAGTTATATAATATTAAGATGTTATATCTATTAGACGAGGTTGATAATAAATCAAGGATCAAGGAGCTAGTTTTGAAGTATTTGCTTTAAATATTAGATATTGTATAGAAGCATTAAGGCATTCTTTTAATTTAATATTTTTAATATAATTAAGACTAAACTTAAATATTGTATCAGCCCGTGGGAGAAAAAAAAATCTGAGGGGAGCGATGTTAGAATATAAGGTGTTAGTTAGTAATATAGTTAGTTGGTTAGAAGAATTAGTTAGAGGGTTAGGGGTCCTACTCTATATAAAGGGTTCCCCTCACTATTACTTTCATTCAATATATACACATTGTAAGAGTGTTATTGCTACATTGTCAATAATACATCTTCTTTCCTCCTAATTATTTCTCTCAAACTAGTTTAGTTAACATGGTATCGAGCCAGGTTAAATCCTCCATTGTTTCTTTTTTGCTCCTTGGTCATCCACGGGCCACATATCAAGATTGGCACCAGATTTTTATTCTTTGACGCAAGACCAGTGGTGGCATTTCCGCGGCCTTTAAATCAAGAATGGGCCCAAGATTCATTGTCTTTATTTTTGTCTAGAAAGCAGATATGTGTTGAAGTAGAGTCTTCGCACCCGAGGCAGAAACACCTTCTTGCAATCAGGCATTTCCCAAAAGGGATCCATATGATCTCTGAGCCCTAGCTCTCGCGGCTTCCTCGGCGAGTGTTCTTCTTCTGATGTCCGATATGAGCATTTTTATTCTCCCATCTGCTTCCGTCAAAGATTTCTAGATAGCAATGTCTATTTTTCCCAGTAAAGATCCGACACCACCATTCCATCATCTCACAACACCGATCTCCGTAAAATCGCAATGAGCGCGGAACGGCGATTTGAACAAGATCGGCAAAGACGATTCGAACAAGACCGTACGTCGTCTCCTCCTCTGATCTGAGACCATCGAAAAGGTGATTCATCAAGAACAAGGCCGTGAGAAGCACGAAAGGCTCTTGCCCCTGCGAACTCCGTCAAAGTCGCACGAAAGGCATTTTGGCCCCTGCAATCTCCGACAAGCAAGCCTAAAATCCTATATGAAAATCGTCCCCGCAAGCACGAAAGGCGCAATGCCCCCGCTGCACCGAGAACCAAGAAACTCGAAAGAAAGAGAGACGCACGAAAGGCATTATTTTTCCCCTGCAAAATCCGGCAAGAAGCGAAACGGAGGTCGGAAGATGCACTGAAGTCGAAGCACGAAAGGCAAATTTTCGCCCCTGTTGAATGATGCCCAAGACGCACGAAAGGTGATTCTAGCCCCTGCGATCTTTGATTCAATTAATAGCTGGATGAGGATGATTCTTGGTTTCTTGGAATTCTATTGTTTCTGTTTATGCCCAGCGATAGGTTTTGCATTATACAAGATATGAATGGTGATGATATCTTGTGTGATACCTCCACACAGTTAAAAAGGACCTCTGAACCATCTCTGGTCCAACCTTTATATATCTTTCCTTTAGAACCCTCTGATATGAGATTTGATGGATCAAAGTTGTTTGTTGCTTCTTCAATTTCTTCTGATGTGAAAATTCTGTACGGTGGCAGTCCAAGTGTAGATAGCCTTACTATACCAGGACCACGTCTTGCATCAATATTTGGTCTTGGGAGCTTATGAACATTGCATCTGTATCTGTGTAAAACATACACCCAAGCACTGCCACACGATGCCACTGTTTGCCATTATATTTGATATTCAAGTTGTTTGGTTTGTTTGAGTTCTTGTTGCTTCATGAAGAATCATAATTGACTATCAAGATTATTAGAGCTTTAAAGCAATGTGGTGGTGATTTGTTCACATTGTCGTGCGGTGGCAAAGGACTTTCTTAAGTCATCACGGTTTTGCTTTAGCTTCTCATCTGAGCAAGTTAGCCGTGGGGGCAGACTTCCATTGTTTCAAATGCAGAATTGAGAGGACCCTGTTTGTGCTAATGGTGGAAAATGGACTGTGAACTTTTCCAAGGGAAAATCTGATGCATGTTGGTTATATACATTGCTTGCAATGATTGGAGAACAGTTTGACCATGGAGATGAAATTTGTGGCGCTGTTGTAAATGTCAGAAATAGGCAAGAAAAATTTCTATTTGGACTAAAAAAACGCTTCAAATGAAGCAGCTCAGCTGAGCATTGGAAAACAGTGGAAAGAATTTCTTGATTACAAAGAGGAATTATTGAATGCTGTTGTCTGTCATGTGGATGCTTTGGAAGCAGAGTTGATTGCTACTAAAATGGCCCTCTATGAAGCCTTAATAAGGCAAGAGGAACTGCTGGCCTACATTGATCGTCAAAAAGAAGCAAAGTTACTGGGACTATGGTTTGTATGATTTGACCATACTTTGATTTGAGCAAGCGGCGAGAAGAATGTTGCGGTAGCTTACGAGTTAAGAAGGCAGTTCAAAGGTTGAATCAGCAAGTATAGATATGGAGAAGAATTATTTTTGTCTTTGTTTTGTGATTTTTGTGATTGTAAAACAATTCGGTTTGATTCACATTATCCCCTTATTTTGTTGTTCAAGTTGAACACATTTGAGATAAATAGTGTTCAACTTGAGGGACGTGTTAGAATATAAGGTGTTAGTTAGTAATATAGTTAGTTGGTTAGAATAATTAGTTAGAGGGCTAGGGTCCTACTCTATATAAAGGGTTCCCCCACACTATTACTTTCAATTCAATATATACACATTGTAAGAGTGTTATTGCTACATTGTCAATAATACATCTTCTTTCCTCCTAATTATTTCTCTCGAATCAGTTTAGTTAACAAGCGATTAAGGAGTGAAAATAATACATATTAGATCAGGTTCATAGTAAAATCAAGGATCAATGAGTTATTCTTGAAGTATTTCCTTTAAATATTAAATATTATATATATCAAACTCACAAGTTTATCACAAAACTTGTATGGTGATTTTGAATTCTAAACTCATAAGAGTTTATTTTTCTCATTAAATAGATATTAACCGTGTATAATTAAATAATTAAAATATAAAAATGATAACAATTTGATTTACATATATTTTAAATCTAAATAATTGAAATTTAATATATCAACATTAATAATTTATGAGTTTAGAATTCATTTATAAAGACACAGAGCTATAATCAAATTAAGAAAGTCAACACGGATTTAAAATTGAGTAAACATCATTTTATAAGATAAAAATGTAAAAACTCGTGAATCTAACTTATTTTATAACTAACATGAGTTTATGAGTAATTTGACACGATTTTGTAAGCTACTCAGAAACTAAAAACGGTCAATTCAAAAAGTCAACTTACAAGTTTAAGCAAATTCGTGATTATGATGGAAACTCATATCATGAATTCAAATCCTAAAACCGTAACAATTATCATTAAATATGTATTAATAACATATAATAAAGTAATTAAAATATAAAAAATGACAAAATTTGATTTAAATATATTTTAAACTCAAAAGATTAAAATTAAATCTATCAACATTCATAATAAATCATACTCCCTCCGGTCCTAATAATAGGAGCAAATTTTTGAGTTGATTTTGGTCCTAATTATAAGAGCAAGTTTTAACTTTTGTCATTTTTTTCCTATAATACCCTATTTATACTTTCTCAATAATAATTAAAGACAATAATAATTTAATAATACATCTATATATTTTATAAAGTAAATAATGTTTGCAACTCATTAATGTCATATACATCTAAATTATACTTTTTTATATAAAATAATTTTGAGCAATTTTTGTCATATTTTTCCCATATCACCCCTACTAATACTTCTTCCACAATAATTAATTTACAACACACTTATATTCTATCAAATGAGAGATTCTACCTTATAAACTCGTAAGTTTATCCGAGTTTACAATGGTCACGAGTTTACAATGGTCACGAGTTTACTTAGTGACTTAACTTAATTTGGCAAACTAAAAACGTAAAACCGATAAACTCAAAAGGTCAACTTGTGAGTTTGACAATAATGATCATATGAATATTTGGAAGGCAAAAAACAATTGTCATATGAATATCATTATGTTTATATATATGAAGAGAAAATAACTGGAAACTGAAAATTAAATTTAAAGGGCACGTAGTTTTAATGCCACGTACGCACTTTGTCCCCATCCACTTCAATACTTCAACGTCAAATAAAACACAACTTGTTTAGTTGAATGATCATCGCTTTAAAGAGGGGTATTTTTGGAAAATACACATAATTAACTAATTTAACTTCCTTCCTTAATCTCCCAAATTATGGTAATTTGCTCCTATAATTAGACCGGGAGGGAGTACTTAATAAAGAATTTTTGATAAAATTCATATATAAAACCACCGAGCATGATCAAATTCAAACAAGTTAACACGAGTTTAAAAGTAAGTTAACAAGGTTTTGCAAGTTATAAACATAAAAATGGTAAATTTAATGTATAAACTCATAAATTTAACCAAATTTACAACTAACACGAGTTTACTTATGACTCAACTCGATTTTGTAAGTCGAAATGTAAAATTGGTAAATTTAATGTATAAACTTGCAAATTTAACCAAATTTACAACTAACACGAGTTTACTTATGACTCAACTCGATTTTGTAAGTCGAAACGTGAAATTGGTAAATTCAGAGAGTCAACTCATAAGTTTAACAACGATTGTATCATTGTATGATGGTGTGGGAGGAAACAAAACAGAAAGGAAATATTATATAGGGTTAAGGTGCAAAATAGACATATGCTTTTTTCAAAAGAGCGTCCAAAGGCAAATACTTTTTTAGGTGCAAAAGTAACTACGTGGTTACAAAAGTGGAGCAAAATTAGCATTGACCGTTAGTTGACCGTTAGTTTGACCAAAAACATTAACATGGATGCTGACTCAGCAAATTTTTATCCTAGTTGGCAGTGAAAGAAGAAATTTAAAAAAAAAATTGCTGACTCAGCAAATTTTTGACTGTCCTTTATTCCTCTTCCATGGAAAAAAAAATAATCACATTCGAAACCCACCCCCTGTCGACACGAACCCCAGGCGTCGACCAACCCCCTCCCAGTCGACCCGAAACCCACCCCCTGCGTCGACACGAACACCCCCCGTCGACACGAAACCCACCCCTGCGTCGACCCGAACCCCCCGCGTCGACCACGAAACCCACCCCCGCGTCGACCATGAATAACTACCTAGATTTGGAATCAAACACCAAACCCGAAGCACATATCTCATCCATTATTGAATCCTTCTTTCCTCCAGCTAGCTCGGTGCCTCTCTTGGGTTTCTTTCAATCGATCGAGAAACGCCAATGGCACTTCGAATGCCGTATCGGAAATGAGATCTCAACAAGAAAAGAGATCGACCAAGCAATCATCAAAGAAGAAAGCCACCATGCACTCGGTGCCTCTCCCAGGTTTCTTTCAATCTGATCGAGAAACGTCAATCGCAAATCATTTTTGGCTTTTTTCTTCACGCGATTCTGTTCATATTTCCTGGGTATTCATCTGATTGCGATTTTTGCTTTGTTGAAAGCTTTATTGGTTGAATTCCTCTTCTTCTTCTGATTTCATTCTGTATTCCTCTAATCTGTGATTTGCGATTTTTGGTTTGTTGAAATCTTTGTTTCTGTATGCCACAATTCTGGATATGGGTATGGCTCTTTCTTCATTCAATTCAACTTTTTCATTCAATTTCTGGGTATGGGTATGGCTTCGATTTGGTTCTGATTTCTGTATGCCACAATTCGTTGGAGGAAGAACGCTGTCGGGTCGTTGGAGGAAGAAGAAGATCCCCGGTCAAATGCAAGTTTTGACCAGGGACTTAAATGAAAATTTTAAAATTTTATAGAGGACTAAATTAAAATTTTTGAAATGTATCCTGGTGAATTGTAATTTATAAAGCATTAACATCCACGTCATCGTCCACGTCATCATTTTCGATTCGAAAAAGTCAACTAACGGTCAATGCTAATTTTGCTCCACTTTTGTAACCACATAGTTACTTTTGCGCCCAAAAAGTATTTGCCATTTGGCGCTCTTTTGAAAAAAAGCATATGTCTATTTTTGCACATTAACCCTATTATATACATGAGACCGTGTTCATAATTGAAGTATTTCCTTTATTTATTTTTTAAATCACTTTTTAAATTTGACTACTTTAATAAGCAGGTTACCCTTAAGATTTGTCTACAAACTATTCCATGGCTATAAATTTCTAGATTATAACTCAAACTCAGAAAACTCATATGCCCATAATATAATTTGAGAGCCCCTTACATAACTGAAATATAGAATGCTAAATTGACGCATTTCAAAATTAAAAATAGCATATAGAAACTCATTTTTCTATTTTCTGTGGTCGATGTGATTAATCATTTAAATAACAAAAAAAAATAGATACTCTAGAACATTTTTTGTTTTTTTACCCATCTAGTATCTAAAGCTTCGCTTGACTAATCCAAATTCGACTCGGTCGTACACACGATTATGATGGGTGAGTCTTCCAACGGGGTTTTTCGCATTTATAAGGCTCAACTCAAGACTTTACTTAAGGTACACAAACCGTTTACTATTTATACCAACCCCGTTAGTACTCTAAAAGATATTTTAATGTAAAAAAACGATGGATGATAAGATAGATAATACTAGCAGAATACTGCTAAGATATCTAAACGGAATATATGGTGTTTTTTTGCCATTAGACAATATAATAGGGTAAAGGTACTCCCAACATCTGAACTATTATCTCCGGTCCTAATTAGAACATCGAATTGATTTTTTTTTAGAGATTAAAAAAGCTAAATAAGTTACTTAATCATTTTCATATGTTGTGTATCCTTCAATTATATATTAGTTTATTAGTTAAACTAATTAGTTTGAAAAAAATAAAAATAAAAATTCTCTAAAGTAATTTAACAAGTTTCCTTAATTTCTCCAAAAACTTTATATTATAATTAGAACAGGAGAGAGCATTTTTGAAGTTACATCTAATACCATAAAGTAAACAAACGTTTGTGGCTATAACTTTAGAGGGTAAGATTGCACCAATTTTAATAGTTTAGAGCCAAAATTGCATCACTTAATATTTTAAGGTGTTCGATGCAGCTCCAAAAATAGTTTGAAGGTACTGGGTGCATATTTACCCTAAAACCTATGGTATTAATATATAAGTATTAGGGAGGAGAGTGAATATTACTCCTATTTTATTTGTATATATATGATTCAGAATAGGAAATGGAGGTGGAAAAATTTAAATAACAGATGAAAATATTATAGAGAGAAAACGGATGTAGATCAATTTTTTTATAATAAAATGTAAGGTTTGTAAATTTTAAGAACTGGTCAAATCCATGATTTTTAAAAGTCTATGTTGAATGTTGATGCATGAAAATTAAAATTATAGTAACATTATAAATTTTTTAATAAAAAACTAAATTTTTTGGGCTTATAACTTTGCACAGTGTTTGAAATTAAAATGAGTTAAATTATTAATGATTCATAAACAACGCCACATTATTATTATGCTGAAATGAATATTTTAATTGGGTTTTAAAATATTTAAACATGATTTATTAGTAATTAAAATAATACATATTTATATATTAAAGATTTAAAAATAATTTTATAAAATAAAAATATTGAATCAAAAAATTTTGTTCACAAAATAAAATTTTAACATAAAAGAAGTTAGTTTGGGCTTCGAGCTTTTCGTGGGCCTGGGAAGCCCATTATCAGAGTAACGGGATACTTAGTTCAAGTAGGAGTCTCCGCCCAAAAACCATGCCGCCTTGTGGCAAACCTTCGTCCACCTCTTCGTCTGCATAATTATTCGTTTCTAATTTCTTTGAGTTCAAGAAAAGACACAAATAAAAGATTCGTCGGAATTGAAAAAGGCCTCGTACTGCGAGTTCTCTCCATTCCACTCTGAATCGTCATGTCTGCTTTGCAATACCTAGAATCGCTGCGCAACGAGCACTCTGAGCTCTCAGATTGGTGTAATACGCTGGAAGATCTATACCAGCAGAAACTCTGGCACCAGCTCACTCTAAAGCTCGAGCAGTTTATTGCTCTTAATCATTTTCAGGTCGGCTTCTTTTGTTGTTAAAGTGTTCTGCTTGTGCTTATTCTTGGTGCCAATGGATGGGTTAGTAAGGGTTGTTCGGTTTTTGTTTATGTGGACTAGGGTTTTTGAATTATGACCAGTTGCTATGGATTTGTTCCTCCCTTTTTTACCCTAGCACAATTAAGAAGTTATGGTGCTGTATTTAGTTTCATGCAGAATTTATGCTATGAGAATGTGTTTGAAGTCTTCAAATTATTGCAATTGTAGCTATGATAATCCTGTCTGGTCTCCGAAAAGGACATGAAGTGCTTAATTGGAAGTTTTGAATGTGTAATAATATAATTTGGAAAAATAGGGTTTTGTTAGAAACTTTGGACTTCCTGATCTAAACTTTCATTTCAGTAATTTGACTGATTTGGGTCATTTAAAGATATTAGAGGCCAATTATTTTGTAATATGTATCTTTCTCGTTTTCATGGGGAAAAAAGAAGGTTTTTTTCTTAGTTGTACTACCTCTCAATTCAACTATACTCAATCCTACTTGTCCAAATGTATATATACTCATTCTAAAATTGCCGTGTCTATGTAAGCTTGAATCTTGTACCAGGATTCGGGGTTTATTCCGGTTCTGTTTTGTTAGACATTCAAGAAAAGAGAAAATTTCTATGCTTGTGAATGGACGAAATTTATTTTATAAGAACATATTTTCAACCTAAAACATATAAGGCAAGCAATAAAGGATAATGAAAATACAGGAAGTTCCATATTGCTTTGCACAACTAACTTGAAATGTGGTTGACTCATAAACATTCATGATGGAGCTGTTGCAATTTGTTTCTTTACAATTTTACTGTTGTAATAACTGGTTTGGCATGTATGGTTAATTAGCCAAAAAACATTGAAATCAGAGTTCAGTATGATATTTAAGAAACTGGAACTCCTGTCGAAGCAACAGAGGTGTTTAATATGATCAAGCTTTGCACATATAATTTTGATTGTGGTTCTGTGTTCTACTGATTGAATGCATTTTCATGAAAATGGAGGACTGATGTTATACATCACTTGATAAAACCTTGTTATAGGGTTGAATTTTAATTTTTAACATAATTAAGCCGTGTGTTTAGTTGGATATATTCTTTTCCTTTCCTGCATGGCATGTTTTGATCAGGGTATGTTTGTTGCTAATCGTTGCACAGTCTGACTCTGTTTCCCATCATTGACCACTTATTGATTGAAAGCAGTCAAATTTGGTCTATGCGGGCTGCTCATTTAGATCATTTTATCTATATTTTAGATTCACTTCTTTTGGTTCAGATCCTGAATTTGTTAGAGCCGTGCTAAACATGAGACTAAGTTTATAATTTCTTCCATTACTCTCATTCTTTTACTGAAACTGCTGCTAAGATCATATTCCTGTGTTAGAGGTTAGCGTAATTTCCCGTTCTGACCCTTCCAATTACATTTTTGTTGTTTTTTAATTTGATAAATCTTACTGACTGTTGTGCTTATTATTCTATATTTTTTGACTAATTGCTCTGACTATAAAATTTCAGACTGGCGATGGTCTTATACAGTTCTATCACAATTTCATAACAGACTTTGAGACTAAAATCAATCTTCTCAAGCTTGCACATATAGCTGTGACTGTGTCTCGGCGGTATTCTGAAAAAGAAGCTGCTGTTAGTTATCTTGAAGGAATTATTGAAAAGATTCAAGCCACTAAAGAACAGCGCATAGAAGAACCAATTCTTTACATCAAGTTGCAAACTGCATTATTTAAACTCGAGCAAGGTGACCAAAAGGAATGCAAGAAACTTCTAGATGATGGAAAGAGTACGCTTGATAGCATGACAGATATTGATCCATCTGTATATGCTAGCTATTACTGGGTATCATCTCAGTATTATAAATTTCGCCAGGAATTTGCTGAGTTCTACAAAAGTGCTCTTCTCTATCTTGCATATACATCAGTGGAGTCTCTCTCAGACTCATTCAAGCTGGTATGCCTTCAGAATCATCTCAAATATTATTAGTTGTTCAGCCTTTGTTATAACACTTGCATGCATATTTCCATTTTTGTTTGCGCTTTGCTGCAAAAGGGGATCAGAGGAACGTATGAAAGTTATTTCCTGATGTTGTGACTGTTCGGTATTGAATAAAAAATTCTGTTCTTGAAGTGGTGAATGTTTGATCTATAGAAGTTCTAGCATGGGGTATTGGCAGCTTAAGTTTCTAGTTAGTGGGAAATCATCTTGTTTGACAGATTGTGTGTTGCGTTATTTATATGATTGTTCTCGATCTCTTGCTAATGGTGTATATAAAGTTGCTTCATTTGAGCTGATATATTGATGCTTTATTCATCTTTAAAGTTGCTCATGTTCAAGGAAGTAATGACTGAAATAATACATTTTACTGAATATTTTAGTCAATTTAGACTAATTGGTTATAATATTTCTGAAGGAAGTACTCTGGAAAGAATTTAGTGTAAATAAGTATTATTAAGATTATAGAAACTTGCTTTCTTTTCTTTAATAGAAAAGTCTCTTAGAGTGAGGATGTGACGGGAAGGAGGAAGATAATAATTAGATTATGAAAAATGATAAGGGTGGCGTTTATGAATTATTAAAACCAAGGATTGTACTCGTAGCTAATTTACAAGTTTAAGTGGGGAGCAATGGCTAAGGGGCATGTTTCTTCATCCTCGTGGTTTAGATTTTAGGATGTGCATCACATGCTGTTTCTCACATTTAGGTGCTATGGAATTACCATATTGGATTATTACTTTATTACTACTCTCGGTTCTAATTATAGGAACACTTTTATAGTGCAAATTACACTACAAAAGTGTTCTTATAATTAGAACCGGAGCTAGTACAATAGCTTCTGGAGAATAAAAGAGCACAAAGCTTGACGGTCTGCATTGTTGTAATTTTGGCCTGCATTGGGTTTCAGTGTATGGCCTATCTATGGAGCTTCCTTTGTGGATTTACAAAGGGATTGAGAAGCTATTTGGAGCTAATTATTGTTTACCTATTATGGTTTTGAATTTTTCCTTGTTCTCCATTGATGTATTATTTTCTTGTCATTAAATTTGTTTTGTATAAAAGAAGTTGTAGTGTGGTAATGAGTGGGCAAAATGTTGTAATAATAGTAATAATGTTTTTGCACATGATGTTTTGTTTTATTTTTGTAGTAATTCTTATTTTTATAACATTTGTAGTGATCATTTTTCTAGTTTATAGTAGCTTTATGTTTACTTCATGGGTAAACTATGAAGATGTCTGATTTGGTGTTGGAAGAAACATTGATTCTGTTGTTTTTAGTAAATTGTTAAATGGAACATGTTAGGACCACTTTGAGCAACCTAGGAAAATACATGATAAGGGGAAGACACTTTTTGTTGGTCAGAACTCTGACTTACCTATTTGGAGAAAGAAATAGAGAAGTAGGATGGTTATAGGGCTGCTATAGTCAAAGGCTATGAGAAGGTTATTTCCACTCTCTTTCCTTGTTTGCATCTATTCTCTGTTGTTGCTAGTATAAATTAGGTCACAACAAAAAGCCAGTCTTTATTTTCATCGTTAATTGGTTCCTTGTTGCACTTACCTCAATTAGAAAACGTGGAGAGAGGTCCTTATTAGTTTAGTTGATGTATCATATTATTTTATTTACTGATTTTTGGTGATTTGTTAGGATTTGGCATTTGATTTGTGCCTTTCTGCTCTTCTGGGAGATAACATCTACAACTTTGGAGAACTTCTCGCTCATCCTATTGTAAGTATATTTCCCCACATTTTCTGAGTGACTATACTTGGAAATTATTTACTTTGCTGGTTCATGACATGTTTATTCTGTTGTACCTTTTGCAGATTAATAGTCTTCTAGGGACAAAGGTGGAGTGGCTCTACTATATTCTTCAGGCATTCAATTCTGGTGATTTGGTTCGCTATCAAGAATTATGTCTAGTCCATAATGCTGCTTTAAGTGCTCAGCCAGCACTTGTTCAGAATGAGCAAAGGTTATTGGAAAAAATCAACATTCTCTGCTTGATGGAGATTATATTCAGGTATAGATATCTGCACGCATCAATTGGATTGTTATATATGAAAATGAGGATAGTTTATTACATGTTACTTGGGCTAATGTAAATACTTGCAGCCGACCCTCTGAAGCTCGAACTATCCCTCTGAGAGTTATTGCTGATCGCACAAAACTTTCTGTTGAGGATGTGGAGCATCTCCTCATGAAGAGCCTTTCTGTACGTCCTTCTCAGAACTCGTAGTTTAAATAAAAACACAATGCATCTTGGAACTCTTAAACTAATTAATTCATAACAGCCATCTATATACATTCTTTAACAAAGTGCTCTCTACCAAATATTAATTACATCTTAGTTTATATGTTTTCGCAAATTTCACTGCTTATGAGTCAGCACTTTCGTATGGAAGCTTGTCTGTTCAATCCTATGTGATAATGATTGGAGAATTATATTGCAGGTTCATCTGATTGAGGGTATAATTGATCAAGTAGAAGGCACAGTTCATATTACCTCGGTGCAGCCAAGAGTTCTTGGAATTGCACAGGTCAAATCCATACGGGACCGACTGGACAACTGGCAGGGTAAAGTGCACGCTACGTTGCTATCCATCGAGGCAGAAACACCCGATCTAATCGGATCATGATTGATTGACTGATTGTTTGGATTTGCTTTATGTCCTTTGTAACCATTTAAGTTGAAGGGAACACATCCTAGGGCGGCAAAAAATGAGGAAGACTCGGATCAAATGGACAATAGAGCCAACTTTATTTATCTTTTGTTTGGTGCTGCCTGCTGCTCGTGGAACACACTTCCTGGAAGCTGTAACATTTTGTTCTTGGGCTTAGGAAGCGTTGGTTCTTTGATTGCATGCCTAGGGACAGTGAAATCAATTTGAACGGGCTGTTTTTCTAACGCTTTAGAGTGGTTAATTTGTAGACTATTTATCCGGATTTTTCTTTGGATGCAACCAGATTTGTTCACTTTCTGAAGTGCATTTTACCTGCGCCAAGCAATCATTACTGTCGGTTTTAGTATCTATTTGGATTAGCGGTAGAAGTTGGTGTATGAGGTGAGTATGTCAGAGTTGTTTGACGCTATCTCAAATTGTTCTTTAATGAGTATGAGACTCTTGGTTTGGGATGGGAAATGGAAATAACCTCTATTCAATTGAAGAGGCCGGTGAAATGATTTTGGTAAACATCTAAAGATTTCATTAACTAGGGTCCCTGAAAAATATAGCATTGTTTACTTATATCGTCGTATCACACTCATTATATGATGTCTACATTATGTTAAAATAAATCATAACAAATTCTAATGGAGCAATGTAATGTTAAGACTGCGTGTTAGGCATTTAAGTATGTTAGCTTTTATTTCATAAGCTTTTGCAAACCTAATAAACATTTTCCCTTTTACAACGCTTTTTCAAATATTATAAATGATGGACATGATTCGTTTTAGGTTAAATGTTGTTTGATGTTATTTGAGTTTTTAAAGACTAAATAGATTGTCAATCCCTGTTAAGCTTGCCATGATGAATGGGTCTTTTGGAATAATTTTCATTTTTGGCTTTATCATGAATGCCGAATTGTTGCAACTATGAAAAGAATGAATTCCCATAAAAAATGGATTAATTTAATCCATCATTGCACATCTACAATGCAAAACTAGTTTTATTCAAATGGGCAGCTCAATAATAATACTCCTCTAGTTTTTAATATAAGATATATTTACCTAATTCAATTAGGTTAAGAAAATTAGTTGAGATATGACATGCATTTTCTAAAACACCCTAGTCATTTTCCTTAATTCATTCTCCTTCTTGATTATTGTTGAGGAAGTTTGAATGAGAGTAAATTAAGAAAAGATTGACAATTATGTAAACTAAGTCTTATATTTAGAATCAATATCAACTATACGAATATGTCTTATATTAAGGACAAAAAAAGTACCATTTAATCAAGAAGAGGTATTCGTTAAGGTGATCATTTCTTTTACTCCCTCTATATCTTATTTGCCAATGTGTTGTCTTGTTTAATTCATAGTCTGGATTCTTCTAATCAATGGAAGGGTATCAAAATTTGTAGAGAATCACTCGCTGTTTCACATCTTCCTTATTCTAATGGTTCGTTATTCTTTTTTCAATGCACTCATCAAAATGGCATGGTAATAAGATGAAGCAATAAATAAATCCAAATCTTCCCTCATTTTTAGCCCCAGTGTTACTTATCATGATTGAATGCACCGGTCCCGGATATTTGAAGCAAGTTTCTACTCAAGAGTAGGCAAATATCTTGGCACCTGGGTGGATTTAGGATGTGATAAATCTAAAATATATAATCAGGTATTGGATTCGATAGAAAGGAGGAGTAATGCATGGAAGACTAGCGATAGAAAACATGAGAAAACTTATAATATAAGACTTACTATTTTATTTTAGCCAAGAGCAGGTGGGTTACTTTTATTGCAAGTGGTTACCTTTTGTTTCCTTGCTAATATATAAATAAGAGTTCTCATTTTTCGTAAAGACACACTTTATGGGAACCGGATGAGGTCTTCTGTGTCTTCCCATCATCTTCCTTGAAGCTGTGTCGTTTTGACGCAAAATGGTAGTTGGTGCCTCTTTTTTATTTTATTTTATTTTATTTTAAATATTTAGGGTATTAAAAAGATACTTCACGATACTGAGTGAGGATACTAACTGGTACTAAAAAAAAATGTCAAAACGACGCAGCTTCAAGGCAGAGGATGGGAAGCGTAGAGGACCTCGGCCGGTTCCCACTTTATGAATGATATCATGATGGCTTATGAAATTCTCTCTCCTCTATTTCTGAACATCATTTCCCCTTCCCTTGGAATTGAGTTCATCTTGAAATTTCCCATTTCACTAACAAAACTGAACATTTGAATTGGGATGATAATGCCTCTGTTACACTATCAAAGATGGTTTTAAGACTCTCATGACCCAAAATGCCATCAACAAATCCTTCAGACCCATTCTGATTTCTCTTCCATACAAACAATTGCTGTTAATTTGGAAACTTGTTCACCGAGCCTTACCATCTATGGATGTTTTAAATAGTCACCATCTCAAATATCTCTAATTATTTCTTCTTGGATTTTAATCAGGAAGAATCATTAAAAGCACCTCTTCATTTCATTTTTAGTTCATATGCAACAGCAATCTGGTTTGGATGCCTTTCAACCAAATTACCTGAATGTGATTTTACTGGATTTGTGTCATGGCTATAATTCATGAAGTCAACCAAATTTCTCTGCCTCCACCAGTGTCTCAATTAAAATGTTCAAGGCTAGACCATTATTTTTGCACAATAGGAATCTGTTCTGCAATGCTTAGCTCTTTTTTCAAAGTTCTTCCATTCACTACTTGTCATGGCAAAGGAAAACAATTGTCTAGCAGAATTTGTCTGAATCAGCAGAAATGCAAACTTAGGGGAAATAAACCAGAGTGAAAAAACAAGGAATAAATGGCGTCGCCCGGGTTCGAACCGGAGACCTTCAGTGTGTTAGACTGACGTGATAACCAACTACACCACGACACCATTGTTGACCTGATTCTTAATTTTTTTCTTGCAACCCTGCTATTCAGTTATCACTAATTAGAGATGTTGTTTCGACCCAAAAAAAATTTAGAGATGTTGCGCAAGTTTCTGTCGAGTACACAGATGTGTATACACGAAGAAAAACCAAATGTGAATTGGTTGAGAAAGCTAACCCACTGCATCATCAAACCTCTAAAAATGGGACTTTTCGTATGAGAAAAATGGCAAGTCGACCTCTATCTCAACGGTTCCACTTTCTCAGTGCTGCAAAAACCTCTGCACCGAAGACACTGGGAAATAAAACGCCCCTCAAACATAGAAGGGGATATGCAATATTATTTCTTTTCTGTTTTATTACATGCATCTTTGATGTTAATTAGTGATAGCTAATAATTAGGTTCGGGACAAATCAATGAAGTATCAGAACAACAAAGGTGTCGTGGTGTAGTTGGTTATAACGTCAGTCTAACACACTGAAGGTCTCCGGTACAAACCCGGGCGACGCCATTTGACATTTTTTCCCTGCTTTTTTTCCTCTAATTCCAATCCCCACAGATGAGCTGTCTGGTTTCCTCAATCACATCTCTAAAAGGATGATCCTCTACACTGTCTCTCAGAAACATGTTAATAGATGGCTTCCAGCGAATCCGAGGAAAATTGGACCTTCATTCAGCTTGAGGGATTTGCTCACCTCCAGTCCAATTTTAATTGCTTAGATCTCTGCAACAGTTTGTTCAAAAGAAAAAAAGTTTCTTTGCAACAGTTACCGAGAGCTCTTTTAAACCCCATTAACCTATTGACATCTACAGTTAATTTCTTTGTTCCCTGCCTAATCGCCAATCAAAGTTGGTTTTCAGGTTTCTGATGACTGGTAAATTACAGCAAAGACAAGTTACTTTCATTTGTACTAATGTAATGGGTGCTCGCTTTTCAGCTTGCATTTTATCTTTTCTTTGTGGGATTCTATATGCTAAAGAACATATACTACTGTGCATTTCAGTTTGGCCCCCATAATGGAAGACCATCTCCAAAGCAACAGTCATATCAACTCCCTTATTTTCATCTTTTCGTTAGGCTGAGAGTTCTAGATGAAACACAATAATTAAAGCTTTTATGATTCTGACTTTTTATTTTACTCCATTCAGCATGACACCTTTCACTAAAGCTTTAATCCTTTTTAGAACAATTGAGAGCCATTTTACTGTGCCTACTCATGCGGAACACTAAAAAAAAGGTGAGGATAATAAATGCCCATGGAGCTTCAAAAGACCTCTTCCAAAATCATTAACAACTTTCATTTCGCAAGATATAAAGAATACAATGAACAATAGCTGGCCGACATATTACATTTCTTCTCCTTTTACCTTAAAAATTGGCAAATGATACAACTGATGAACATTACTGCTCTTGCCTGATATAAGGAGAGGAACTTATGTCTGTAGTACTATAAAATGAATCTTCAGGTGGAGCATAGTAGTTCTCCTCTTTTTCCTCATCCCACTTGAGGACCTCCCTTATGTATTTGAAAGCCTCATCAACGGTCACACGGTCCCTTGACCGGCCTTGCCACACGAAAAGTTTCCGGCCGGTGAGGGAAGCATAAAGGTCTTTGAATTTCATGGCGATGTAGAAGTAAGCCTGATGTGCCAGTGACTGGCTATTGTGATGAGCATTCACAGGACTATAGTCATTGAACCATTCACACGCAGATAGAGGCACCCTATTTACTTTTTCCTCGAAGATATCATATTTGTTCAGAATCAATACAAAAGGACTGTCTTTGAAGCAAGGGTGCCTCACCATTGTCTCAAATAGCTCCTTGCTTTGTAGCATCTTGTTTTGCAGAAGGCTTCCACTGCCACTGCCGTCCGGGGCGCCAAGCGATAGCTGGTCATAGTCACTCAGCGCGACGCAGAAGACCACAGCTCGAACATCTTCAAACATTTCAACCCACTTACAGCCTTCATTCATCCCCTTGGCATTTACTCTTATCAGTTGGAACCTAAGACAAGGAAGTTACCCAAAACTTTAGATGCAAATACACCTCTTTTAAGGTTATTTGATCCTCTCCCAAAAAGAGTGGAAGGAAAAAGAGGTTACACTGGACTAGTTGAAAGATGAATTCAAGGTAATATAACCTTGAAGCAAGTCCTATCAGATTGACTTAAGCTATTTTGATAGAAAGACAAGCCTAATATATATTTAATTCACTGAAATCTGATACAGAGCGCTGACACAACTTACTTGGTCAGAGGTGGAGGATGAGCTTCCATATTTTCCGTGTAAACTTCAGACATTGGGCTACGGTCATCGAGTGAGAATTCTATGCAAGCTAAACCATTCCCTTGAGTAACCCCTTCTGCATATATGATGTCTCTTTCAGATGGTTCGTATTCGTTGCTGGATATCTCAATAGCCTAAAAAACCAAGAACAAGTGATCTGATCAATATCAACAAACTACATAATTTATCTTGCTGAGAAAGAAGTGAATATTGAACCAAAAAAATAAGTAGAAGTCTGCTCAGAACAACTTAGAGAATTATTAAAAAAGGGAAAGAATAAGAACTGATGGCCCATGAAAATTTTTGGTAACCAGAAACATTACAATTTGATATATAATAGAATCAAATGAGATCGTTTCAGAGATGAGCAATTACTCGGCTTAAGAAATATTGTGCCACATCTGGAAGAAAGTGAAGCTCATCTTTTCTTTTATAGGTTTCTTGTATTGCCGGATCCTTCCACACTTCTTCAACTAATGGTGCATACTCACGCGTAGCTGCTGGGAAGAAGGCATCTAAATCCCCAGTAGCTATAATATCCAGGAGCCAATCGGAGAAATGCTTTAGCCTTGGGTTGAGCGAATAGATGCATAGACTAGTTTCATTTGATTCACTGTTTCCAGCTGAAAAAGATCGAAACAGCACTAAATTACCACAAATCTCGATGATTGTCTTTATTTACATCAACACAGTTTGCAAGCACCAAATACTCAGTAAGTGCTAAAACCTCTACATTGCACATGAAATTTGCTGCAGAGTAGTCATGTCTTTGACCAAATAAACATCTCCATGACCAGCTCTGTGTAAAATTTTCCCAATAAAACATAATCTAACGAATCAAGCCACAAATAACATACTCAATCAGTCAATTTCCCCATGTAGTTAGTTACATGTTCTATGTTGGAAAGCTAGAGCAACACAGACATTAACTAATGCAATCACTAAGGAAAAGAATCTACATGATGTTAAGTGACACAAGTCTAAAACATCTCTTCATGCAATGCTAAATGTTAGCTAGATAATGAACCAGTGAAGTGGGTACTTCAAGAAAAGATACCACGGCATGAAATATCTACCTTGTCCCATAGGTTGACCAGAAGAACTTTGCGCATCCATTTCAGAAAGAGCCTCCTCTTCAAAGCGCTCTCTTCCATCAAGCAAAATGCTAAGATATTTGTACATGTTACTCTGGATCATCTGTTTGACATCCTGTAGCTCTTCTTCAGTAAATCTGCTTCCATACAAGAATTTGGCCTGCCCAGAAACTCCAAAATTGAGTGTCATAGAAGAAGGAAAAAAAGATATCTGAAAATAAAGTTAAAAAGAAAAAAAAGAGGACTGTTTAGTTTTCCACTATTCCATGCTGTTCTCATATTCATCCTGCTTTTCCAGACCTCCAAAAATTGAATTGCTATACCATTTGCTTAAATTAAGACCAGATATAAATGAAGTGCTATTTTATAGGTGACCATGATTTCTAGTCAGTTGGATGCTCAAACCTCCAAGTGGTGAAAGGAAAAAATGAAAGAAACAAAGGAAAGGATAAACATAAACCAAGCTCTCTTTCATCGGTATCAGTTGGATGGCCTCAATTCTAGCTATCTGAAATATTTGTAAGCCATACCTGCTTAAAGATAGTGCTAGTTCCTGATCCTTGAAGTCCAAGAAGAAGAAGCTTGAACCTTTTTCTGTTCCAGATATTTTGGAACAGTATAATTACTAATCTCATCTCTTGGTGCATGAGGCTTTCCATGGGGAAAGGGTAAGGAGAACAGGGTACAAACAAATCTTGTTGAAGCCTGTGTAGGAAAAGGCCAAAAAGATAATTCATTAGTGTCCCAGAACATCGTGATTTCAAAGTTCCTAGCTGGAGATATAAGTAAATACCTTATTCCAAATGTTTCCTTTGATATTATTCTGACCTTCTTCCTCATAACGACCATCCTCATAAACCCAGAAGTGGGTATCACGTGGACACTGTACATTTGCCAGCTGAAAGTTCAAAATAACAAAGTTACTCTTATGATTAAGCAGACTTTTCATCAAAAGTGCCCATCATGCAGCAGCCAATCACTGGTTAGAGAAGTTTACCAAAAGTTCTATGGATAACCCAAAATTAGAGATGTCTTTGCACTTCAGAAAACAGCTTCAGCCTGAAGTTTGTATTATATCCTATTTGGTTGTTTTTCCCTACATGTTC
Source organism: Acacia pycnantha (assembly GCA_025563575.1). Taxonomy (NCBI): domain Eukaryota; kingdom Viridiplantae; phylum Streptophyta; class Magnoliopsida; order Fabales; family Fabaceae; genus Acacia; species Acacia pycnantha. The sequence continues at coordinate 46,694 of JAMWYP010000491.1, read as the reverse complement.
ACTTGGTAACCCTTTGTTTAGATGGAGAGAAAAAATATTAGAAGGGTCAACTCCCAAAAATAATAAAGTCTTTTACCATTTTTGGAAAATTTTCTTCCTAGTATTCCCTCCTCTCTAATTTCTCCTCACTTTTCTCTCCATCCAAACATAGCCTAAAGGTTGAAATGAAGAGAAAACAGGAGAAAGTTCAGAGAGTGTGCAAACAAATTAAATTTACATCCCTTTTACCTCAACTCCTACTAAGCATACCATAAGTTGGATAGCATAATCAAACTAGTTATAGCTGATTTAGCAAACATGAAAATTTATTTAAAGGAAGGGAGCAGCTTACCTTTAGTATCCTCAATTCAAGCCTTGTAATCTCTCGACCGTTGATGTAAACTCTTGTGTTTCCATTACTAGCATCAGGGCAAAGTTTCCCAGTGAAGTTCAAGTTTGAACTTATGATTTTGTCAGGTTTTTCCCCTTCCTGTTAATTAAATATAAGCAGGCATTAAAATCACTATTCTCAGATAACAAATGGAATTACATTACTTCATATAAAGCAAGTTTCAATCGAAAAATTGTAAGTTTTAAAGCACATATTGAACTATCATCAGTTCATCACCTTTCCCCAGAGGCCGGATTCTTTGTCATACCAATATCTACCAGGCTTCAGCTTCCGTGGAGGTAAGGGGCACCCGAGTAATTCTGCCATCTCTTCGGGCTTCAGTGGGAATCCATTAACCATCAGCTGCTCCGGTCGAAGTTGATTAGCAGAGCATTCCTTCTCTGCTCTCATAATTTGCTTAACTTCTAGAGGAATAATAATTTGAGATAATACTCTCGAATGTTTACCTAACTTCATACGCTTTGATTCATCTATAGGCTGACCAATGCAAGTTATGCATTTGCGCCCTTCAGGCATTGATCCCATGGCCCTAAGCACACAATTTCTACAATATCTGGCATCACAAACTAGGCAAGATTCCTTAGTTTCCCACTTCCCTTTTCCACATCTATAACAAACTCTGAATTTCTTCTTCTTCCTTCTTTCCTTTGAAACTCCAACATATTCTGGATAAACTGGCCTCATAACTTCAGCTTCTTTCCTTTCAGATCTATCAACAGTATTAAAAGTGACAACATGTGCCCTCCTTGGTTCATTAACCTCTTGCCTAGGAGGATTATGAGCTGAACCAGGTGAAGCAGAAGCAGAAGCAGAAGAAGAGTTAGGATTTTGCAAGACAGACACTACAGATTCGGAACTTCCTGACATCCCAGGACTTTGATTGGGAGAACCTGTCACTCCAGCAATACGAGACACTGGCAGAGGAATTGGTTCAACTACTGGAGGCCTCACATGAGAAATGGATTGTTGTGTTTCAGAACGTGAAACTCCTCGAGGTTTCACACTAAGAGGATCAACTCTTGGTACGTCGTAGGAGACTGGTGGACCCTCGTATTCTATGGCTATGGAGTAATCAAGATCAGAAGCATCATCTGGCAGAGAAGCTCCAGGAGGAAGCATCTTCATCAATTCCCTCCAGCTCTCTCCCCCATTTCGATCCATTTCAACAGACAAAATAATTTGCAGTCCTTAAACTTCAGAATCGTATATATGTTGGCGCTAAAACATCACATTCCAATAATGTTCTTGTAACTTGATATAGGAGCAGAAAATCTTAAGGATAAACTCAAACAGGATTCATTATAATGCCTTTCATGTAGACTCAGTCATAGCCGCCAACCAGCCGCAATCAAACGTTGAATGTTTCTTGATTACAAGCAGAGAACAATATTAAGCAAAACAGAATGAAATCAAACTAAAATCAAAATATGGTTTCAAAGTATGACATTTTCAAACAAAAACTGAAAAAATAAATATAATCCAGTCAAACGAGAAAAAACTAATATACTAAATTTGTTAAGGGATGGAGGATGGAAGACTCATTTGCATTGGTCATGAGTGGAAAATATCCAAGTCAAACAAGTTATAAGTGGCGCCCTCAAAAGTCAGAATCTTCAGCTGAAAGCACTTCGAAAAATACCCTTTTGAAGAAATATCCAAATTTCAGTGAGCGAAACTGAAAAGCTTAGAGAGAGAGGCCAATGTGTACCTGAGGATAGGGACCATAGAGAATCCATTCAGAGCTTTAAAAATCTAAACGCTTTCCAGCTTCTTTGCCTTTAAAGTTCCAAAAGCTAAAGCTTCTTGAAGCGTCTCAACACAGAAGGTTAAAGAAAAGAAAAAGATAGAGCTGAGCTCAGATCAGAAAGTAAAAAAGAAGAAGGTGAAAGGAGGAAGAGGAATAACCAGAAGAACCGATGAGTTAATTAATTCTTCTATGAATGCGTCAATCTCTTTGAGGTGTGAAGTCTGTATATAAGTTAAAATCTTGGTCTTGTAGATGACGAAGACAGAGAGGAACTTGTGGGACTGCGAGAGAGCCCACATGAACCATTTGCACGCGCCGATTCCTTTGAGTGCTACATAATAATTGAATCAGAATGACAAAAATCTGATCTTTTTCACAATTTTTTATTAATATAACAAATATTTTTATTGCTTTTTTTCACAATTATTTCTAAATAGATTAAAAAACATAATAAAAAAATGAATTAGAAGAAAATATGTTTTGTTGAATGGCAAGGGAGTGAAAAAGCCAACCCCTTGGCAAGCGTGAGAGTGAATAGTGATTAATTATATATATATATATATATATATATCACATTAATTAAAAAAAAAAGAGGTTGATCTCCATTTTTAATGTTTTATCTTATATTCTTATTCATGGACATTTCGTCTTCCAAAATCAACTGTCATTTACTCTAGCCCTTTTTGTTGACTATAATTATATTAAGTATAATTAAATTGAGGACATGCGCTTATTGAGAGAGACGAAACCTCTTTACTCTCTAAATCTTAAGAGGCAAATCCTTGATAAATAAATAAAAAATATATTTTTGTATATATTTTTTGAAATCTTACACACACTTTTTGTTTGTTTATTATAATCACTTTCACATATAGTAATATAAAATTATAATGTTATACTGACGCTTGAATAAGGAAAAATTGCAATTAAATCAAGCTAAAATATCCAAATTCCAATTTAGATATACACATTTAATAAATTTTTAATCCGGCCATGAAGCTTTATTAGAGATTTATGAATGTTGTTAAAAGACAAGAATGCCCCTGTATAATTAAAATTTTAAAAAGGTTATCATTTAACCCTATATAAAGATCAAGCAAATAGAGATATGACTAGAATTGTTCTACAACCTCAAAATCTAGTTCACGTTGGATGTTGCCAATTTGCCGACACTTCAAGAAGATCCATGTCAAGACCTGTAAGGCATCTAAGTTATGAACAAAGCTACAATTGCTACTTTAGCAAGCTAATTTCATTGTAATAACCAAACAAGAGTTTTAAAAGAATCATAAATAATCAGCCTTCTGCAAGAAAAAATATAAGATCCTTGGTCATCTCTATGGAAAAGAGTCTTACTTTATATATATATATAGGAAAAATACTTCTACTGTAGAGAGAAGTTTTTCTCATGTCACATACATACGAAATGGTGACTCCACACATATATATATATAATGTTAATTATATTTATATGTGGCCCACCATTTCATGTATACAGAGATTATCTTCTTCTCATGAATATGAGAAGATAAACCCTATATATATATATATATATATATATATATATATATATATATATATATATATATATATATATATATATATATATCATGTGGCACTCACTAGGCATTAGGGTTATAGCGTACACCTATTTTTAATATTCTTTTTAACTACAGGGGATATTCTCATTTTTTAATAAACATTCAGAAATCTCTAATTATTTCTCATTTTTTAATTAGGATTTATGAAAAGTGTAGATTTAAATTTAGATGTGGATATTTCAACTGAATTTGATTGGAATTTTTTATTTTTAAAATTAATAATAAATTCTATCAAAATTTTATGTTTGAGTCAAATATAATCATCAACAATTTAAAAAATATAATCAAGACACTACCAAAAAAAAATGAAATTCAGGGTTAGAAGAATTTAAAGTCAACGTATAATTTTCAAGAAAGTTAAAAAATAGAAGAATTGATCTTCGAAACGCGCTAAGACGTGGTGCGGATTGCGGACGCGCTCTGTATTAAAAAATATAACCTTTATCATTTTATAAAAAAAGATACAGGCATCTTCGAGCTAATGTGTGGGATAGTTTCTCAGGGGGGAAAAAAAGAAAAGAAATACCGCTGTTATTACTTTATAAATAACTAATTTATAGGAATAAAAAATTTGATTATATATAAAACTGTGTGATAATATTTTTAAACTATCCATTTTAATAATTTGTATTGAAATTATTTCTTAATAGATTCTAACTCTTCAGTATGTACAATTAATAGGAAGGGTATTTGACAAAAAAAATTTTTATCTAGGAAAAATTGTACCTAGGTCTTGAACAAAGGAAAATACGACAAAATAGTCTTTAAAATTTCACAATTTTGGCGAAATCTTGTAAGACTTTTTTGCAATATTTTTCATATGTGAAAAAACACAAATGTCTCCATGGAGGCTCATGGATTTATTAACACAGGTACAGTTAGGGGTAGCCCCCCTAAAATTACAGAGTTTAACCCAATTTTTGAAAATTATATTTCATCTTATAAAACTATCAATTTTTTCAGTTTAATCCCTATTATAAGTTTTGTGGAGGGACTACAATGACGTTTATAGGGATAAATGTAATTTCATGAACACCTGGTTCTATTCTATAATTTTTACCCCTAATTTCATTTCCTGATTCCGCCCTTGCTCATAAACTTATAAACACATGCATATAAACTTGTCAACATAGGCACGTGATCTTGTTAAAACATGCTCATGGACTTGTAAAAATAGGCTAATGGACTTGTCAACACATGCACAATAGGGCATTTGTGTATTTTCAAATATGAAAAATATTGCAAAAAGTCTAACGGACTTCACCGCAATTTCGAGATTTTAAAGAACCATTTTATCATATTTTCCCCTACTTAGGAAATGGGTACAATTTTCCCAACAAAATAACTCTCCCACAGACTTTTACATAGAGGACCGGAGGAGTATGTGACAAATATAAATTTAGTTTATTAGTCAAGAAAAAAATAAAAATAAAAATATTCTGTAGTAATTTAATTAGCTTCCTTAATCTCTCTAAAAAGTCAACTAGCTCTTATAATTAGGATCGAATGGAGTATAATAAATCGTTATGTAGTAAACTTATAAAAGACAAACTGTAATTCGATGAGGAAAAAAATTCAGGAAAAAAAAAATCGACAAAGAAAAGTTAGAGAGAATAGCTTTTATTATTAGCCGATAGAAGATCGGAGTTTCTAGTTCATTATTAGTAATGATCAAAGAAGACATCCATAATGAAAAAGCACATCGTGGACGAGACATTCTTAAGAGAACAAAATCTAAATAAAACAAAAAGAATTCAAGGTCAAAAATAAAACCAAAAAGGAAAAAGAAAGAAAGTGAGTTCTCTTTTTGTTTCCTCTTCAAATAATTAGCATGCGTCACGGTCAAATTATTAGGCATGCATTACAACATACCCTGAAAATAAATTGAATTTTTAATTTGTATTTTCATCCTCCTATTTCCAAGTCAAAGCTTATGATCAATGTTTTTACAATATTTCAAATAAAATATTAACTGCGGTTTAGGTTTTCTCAACTTCTAAATATAAAAGTTTTAGGGGTTCGCATCTACAAGCAAGATGTTATTTATCGGGACTTCTAAGTAACTTACCAGGAGCCTTACTATGATCGAATCACCCAAGCTAATCCCACTTACCATCTGCCAACTCACATTGGCTAAATTATAATTGTTACCACTTACCAGCACTTGGGTTTGGCCAAAAAAACACACTACCGAACACAAGACAGCCAAAAGTTGGCGAAACCGACATCAATATTTAAATATCAATCATATATATAAAGTCAAGTCAAAGTAAATACCAAGAACCCAAAATGCCAACTAATAAAAGTCATGAATAAGAAAGTTGAGGTGGGAAAGCAGTTTTTTTTGGGATTGCCCATCTGGTATAGAGCTATGCCTTTTTAATCTAGATCCGACCTCACGTTGACACTTTCTGCACATGATGAGAGTCTCCCAACGACTTTTCTCATTAAGCGCGACATTTTTATAAAAAATTTATATTTTGAAGTCCGGCTTGTTTATTCACGGGTTTGGAATCGGCTCGTGGGTTTTTCAAGCCCGCTAAATTTTTTTTTTCATTTTCTTAAAGAAATTAAATTAAAACACTAAAACTTTTAATTTAAGACAAATAATTTTAAAGTATTAAATGATTTATCGTTTTTTTAATAAATAGTATAAGTGACCATTTATCTTAAAACAAAATTCTTAATGAGATAAAGACTCTACTTTTTCATTTTTCAATGTGTGTGATTAATTTCTCTTTTTGATATAGTTTGTATAATATTTAGACCTCTTCAAAAATACTTTAAAAAAAATGTTCTCATTGTTTACCTTATATCAATAAAAAATGATTCTTTCAATATTTCAAAAGGAAAAATTTCTTTAGGGAAATATTAAGAATAACATGAAAGATTCTTAAAACTTGAGTAATATTTAAAAAAAAAAATCAATTAGAAGACTTTTAACTAACTATAATGTTATCAACAAGCTTCTTTTAGCTTTTTAACAAGGATATAATTAATTTTTTCTTTTAAAATGTTCAAATACCAATACTATATGATTTGAGAAACATTTCCAATTTTTTAAAATTTATTTTTTTAATGCAAAACTCAATTTGTAGTCATTTAATAAAATTAAACCTTGTTTAAGCCCGAGCCCTATAAACAAATCCTTTTAGACTTGACTCCTTCTGGAAGTTTTAAATTATAAGATCAGTAATATGTATGATATCTTACATGCCATATTTATAAATTAATTTAACGTCAATATATGATTTTCTCCTTTTCTTGGTGTGTGTGTGTGTGTATTTCTTCAAAATGTCAAGACAATATACCATGATTGCGGTATAAAAAATTTAACTTAATGTTATTAAAAGCTTTATGATAGAGATTAAACTGAAAATTATAAAGAGTCGATAACTCATTTTGAAACTAAAAATTGGTAAAAAACTTGAGTAAATGTATGGGGACCAAAATAATTAATCTTATTTTTTGTTTATTAGATACACAAAAATTGAAAATAAAACTCTCAACTACTTACTTAAGGGATGAGAATCCAACTACTCATATCAATCTAAAATGGTTGAACTTATTATTTTATACATCGATTTTGATAGACTTATATTTGGTTGGCACCTTATTCTAACCAAATCTCTTTAGATCATTCTCAACAACTAAACCAAATTTTTGAGCAAAAAAAAAAAAAAAAACTAAACCAATTCATATTCATGTAGATTATATTTTCTTAAAGACCTTTGACAGGTGAACAATCTACACACCATTGTTTATCAAATTTTGTACCCTTGATTATTTTCAAAGTTGTATTTGAATTGTGCTGTAAATTGTCAAAATGTTTTGGCGTGGTGTGATTAAGAGGTGTAAAGCCTCTCATTATGCATTTAGTTCTTATCCATAAAATAATGCATGCTTGTTTTGCTTTTATGCATTCTGTATCTTGTTTCCTTCATAGCCAACATGAAATATAATCATTTATACTGATCATCCGAAACAGCTTATTGATCATCCAGATTTGATAACTAATTAACCCAGTCCACAACAGAGATTCCACCTTAATTGTGCTGATGCGCACAATGTTTACTTGATAGAAACGAACTTACTGAGAATGACTTGAAGATAGAGTTGATGTGATGGCATTCGTTCGCGGGTCCGCAGTTTCTAAACAAACCCCATGAGGATCTTCTCTGACTAGCAAGGCAAGAACATTCTGTGAACTCCATACTTTGGTCACATCTTTGCTTGAATCTCCCAATGTTACTGCAAATACTGCATCAAATCCTCCTGCTCCTGGAACTCCAGCCAACAGAACTCCTTCCAGCTTCATAGTGGCATCCAAGAGCTTTGTCTGTGATTCTGGTTCAATCTGCACATTTTGCGAGCAATGAGATCATGGAGCTCGTAAATCATGTTAAGTTTTGAAACAACATTTTGCCAAATGAAGAATTTAATAGCATAAACCAAAAACTACGGGTAGTTTTTGTGCTTTCATAATTACTATGCTCCAATCCATCCTGAGACTCTTCTTTTATCTGATCCAAAGTCTATAATATAGGTTTGGTAAATTGAACTTCCTATGCAAAAAGGATGATCTAGTGTGTTTCATGGTGCACGAAGCTATAATCTAATACTTCATTCAATTCTCAAATGACTCGTTATGACGGCAATACAGTTATTGAACGTGTATTGACGGCAATGCATGTTATTTCTTCAATTTTACCGGCAACAAATCAGAAGAACTTAGCTTGGTTATCATTACTCATATGGAAAGTAAGCAATAGTGAACTTCCAGGTTTTTAATATGGTATCACTCCTATCTAAAAGCTAAAACATGAGTTTGTGGGTAACTTTTACCCATCTCAATTTGTAGACCATTTCATGAGGAAAACTTTGCACAAACAAGAGAACAATCGGTTATGAGCACTCAGTGTAATGAGCTTACCGGAACACCTGCAGCCTCACCCATCCTGCGCATAAGAGATCTGATCAGAAGCATAGTATCTTTTGCTCCAAGCAGCGCATTAACAACTGCCTTTCCGTTGGGTTCAAAAGCTTGTTCTATCCACTGATTGGAGTTTGAATTTCGAACATTAACATAAAAGGAGAAAAGCAATAGGAATTTAAAATACAACATGGAAAAGTAATGAAATTCCCAGTCATAAAAGTTGAATCTCAAAAAATGCAGGTCATACATTCAGTGATCAAGTTCACTAACGATATGTAATTGAAAATCACGTTGACTATGGTGTTTTCTCATATGCATAATCTTGTTAATTATCACTCAGTCATTGTTATACAATATGTAGACCGACTATTGGTTCCATTGACTGTAGACTAAAATAAGGTGGTTGACAACGGTTTTCCTTGCAAGGGAAAATGTCCCACCAATTAGGAACCAAAATAAGGTTTTTTGAATTCTATATCAAGTGAAGATATTTTAGCCTTCTAACATATTCCATTAAACATTCACACATGATCTCAAGAACAACCTTATCTGATGTAAGCCTGCTGCAGTTGTATATAACACATCTATATGCATCACATTCTTCCTTTGCTAATGTTGTTAACAAGTTCAATTGCCCTTCCAGAGCCGAATTTGCATCCAATAACCTTCTCCATATGTCCAGGGATTTCTGAGGGTCAGACTTTTGCCATTTCTTAACAGCACCTACCATTGATGGAGTGGATGATCCCCCTGTTCCTGGTTCACCTAGTAACTAGGAGAGAGGATTAACAAACATAAGAAACAAGATAATGTAGGGAAAATATCATTAAGGTCCCAACCATGAAAAATAATATTAGAAAAGTCCCCATTGACAAGTGAAAAGCTGTCATTGACAAGTGAAAGACTACTATTGATAAGTTATGAGACTTGTCAATATAGCATTTCCCTTGGTTGGGACATAAATGATATTCTCAATTTAATGTACAACAAGGAAGTCAAGAAATTCAGATTTAAGGAGTTAACATGGCATCAGTTTCTTATTGATGGGTAGAACCCAAGAAATCCTATGTGAATTCACAGTCTAATCAGTGATGCATCTGATAAAATATGAGAACTTAAACATCATAAAATATGTTTTTTTATTAAAAGCCCAAATTTTGGATTGGCGAGAAGGAAAGTTTTACAAGGACAAAAGACTAGAAAAAGTCCAGAAGTAACATTCAAAGGAGAAAAAAAATTCAATTCTGACAAGTGAGATAACACTACGATCTTATTTTCCCTTCTTGTCAAGGGCCTTAAACTACTAAGTAAAGGTTTGTAGTTGGATAGCATAGCATTTTTAACGCCCACTATGTAGAAAGCCTTAGAAAAACCAAATTGATTAGAAAATCTAACATGTGAAATTTAAATTTCTTACAAGATTCATCAAGGGTGGTAAAGAAAATTCAGTCCTCTCATGGTCCCATTTTCCCTTTAGAATGCCAGTAATTACTTCTGGTAAAGGCACTGTTCTCTCCGCAGCCTGTAATGTCAACGGCATCAATAAAATAAAGTTACTGATGCTTTCACAACAAATAAACTGCCTGCCATGATTGGTAAATATCATTAAGTCTATATGTAAAGGTAACAAGCATGATCATTGTAATAAATTTGACATAGAACAAGCCAAAAAAAATTATAGGGCCAGTAACAAGTAGTAGTTCATGAAATTCAACAGGGTGCATCTGGGATTTGTTTTACTCAAGAGGAAACCAACAAAAGGAACAAATTAACAAGTGTCGTAGGACAAAGACTGACTGTAATGGGATCATATATCATGCAAACATACCTCCTGGAATGTTTCAAGATTTCACAGAAGAGAATGATCACTAAACTCAAAAAGAACCCCAAATGTGGTTCAGACAAACCATCATCAATGTATAAATATATGTATATATGTATTCACATCTTTATTCAATTTTCTCCGGTGAGGTGCTTGGGTGGCTAGACCATCTGAATTACAGAATTGGTGCTCAATACACAATACAACTAGCTTTGAACAAATAACAAGATAAAACACAAGCACAAGACAATACCTGAGCAGAAGAAATCAAGTCTGGTGAAAACCGCACATAGCGTTGACTGCCATAAACGGCTGAACAGACATCAAACCCGCTTCCTACTTTCCCTTGAGCAATACAGTGAGCAGTTTGAGCTATCTTGTGCACAACATCAAGATCTGCTGTATCCTTCTTTTCTTGATGATCTTTAGACGAGGAAAGCTTTACAACTCCAAGGTAATGAAGTAAAGAAGCAACTACAGCAGTTGTCATGGCTGCAGATGAGCCCAAACCAGTTTTAGCTACTTCAGGCTTGCAATTTCCTCCATTGACATCCCCAACATTGAAGGTTATGGAGGAAAAAGGTGGAAAGTTGGCCAATGATTCAGGCGTCAGAGGGAGCCCAAGCCCTTCAATCTGTACAAGAACTTATTAGCAAATTAATTTCTCGGGTTAAGCTTTTGAATACCATGTGTAGTACAAGTCCTCAAAGAGTTTATGGAGAAGGTATTGAAATGGGGAAAATGAAAGAAACTAAGAGAGATACAACAAAAGAAAACTTCTTTAATAAAACATATTTCATCAGTGCAAATTAATTGTTCTCGCTAGCAGTGAACACAACGGACATCAAAATATATTTTCAACAAAGTCAATGCAAACTACTTCAAACAAAGGCAAAACATTTGTCCTGTAGATAATGAGGAAAGACAAAAGGAAAATAAACTACCTGGTTCCTGTACGAATAAAAATCATTACAACCCAAAATTGTGATGTCAAGACCTGCAGGACTAATCCGGTTTAGAAATTGGAAGCTTGAAGCTCTTCTTTATCTGATAAAAGAAAAGAGAAACATAAACCACATAGTACCTTTTAGAAGTACATTGTGCAACAAGTTCTTTTTCTTATCAAATGTTGCCTGAGCAGCAGCTACAGAATATTGTACTGCATATTCCACAAAAGGATTCCTGGTTTCACTGAAATTGTGAAACAAATAAATTAAGCCTCACCTCAATAAGTAATTCAAACTTGCACTCAATCTATTACTAATGAAAAGATCTGAAGAATGTGAACTTCTTCATCCCTATCTAACCATACACAATTTTTATCCTACAATAAATTGGCCTCTTTGATAGATTCTGAAGTTAGCTTTGAAAGATAGATAGAACACGAGGGGGAAAAAAAAGAAAAATAAAACTTACCTCGAAGAAACACATTGGATTGTAAGATTGTCCAAGTCTAGTTTGTACACGCCTTCTCTGGAGAGCTGAGGTGAAGTCAATTTAACATCTGTCCATGCCTGAAGATGATGCAAGTAACAACTGATAACATCACTAAAATTGGCACACTTATGGGTTTTTTTTTTTTTTTTGGGGGGTTAGTTCAGGCCAATAAAACAACACATAAATATTCCGTAACAAATTTACTTTAACTAAGTGGTACTGTAGATGATCATCATCCATTTAGGCTATTCAATAGGAGTTAGCTCTTAATGAGCTACATTGGCAACAAGAGTACTGTAGTTCTGATCTTGAACTTACTTACTCATTAACATGGCTCAGGAGATATGGCACATGATACCTGAAGCCATGAATCATCTAATGCAACTATTCGGATAGACTTGAAAAGTATTTTGTTTCAGAAAACAAACAAACAACTTCGTATACAGAAGAGTTATAATTTGCCATCTGATTTCATCATCTTCGCTCATAATTACTATGCAACTAAGCATTTTGGAAGAAGCAACGCAAATCAAATACAAATGCATCATACAAAGGTAACCCACCCTTGCGCAGCTATCGGATTTCGTTTCTTCATACAGTGGTTTCACGATTGCATAGAACCGAGCATTGGTGCTGAGTACAAGCCCCGCATTTGGCCTCTCCAATATAAGGTAACCACCTGTTATCAATACCTTCCCTGGAGCAGAAGCTACCCTGAGCGGAGCAAAAAGTCAAAGTCGTCGACAAGTACAATTAGAGTACAGATGTATGATTATTAATTTCCTTCGCTTGATTGATCGCGATTCATAAAAAGTTTATCCCTTCATCCGAAAATTCCCTTCCGACATAGGACATATCAAACCGTTCTTGCAGTAATTGCAATGGAAATACAAATTCTCGGAGATAAGGATGAGAATTAACTTACACGGCCATTGTTGTTACTTCACCGCTCATCCCAATGAGAATGAATGTTGAGATTTAACTAAAGCTCGGCGGGGATCAAAGAATGGTTCAACTGTGAATGAAATAAGAACTCGAGTCATTAAAGTAAGCATTGCACCTTCATATAGAATTTCTGCTCCTGCAAATTAAAGGCTTTGTTTGAATGGAGCTCACCTTCATAGATTCTTCGTATTTGTTGTTTATTTTTAAAGGAATTTTGGTGCCTCTTCAATTATGATTTGTTGAATAAAAATAAGAAAATGCGAGCATAGTAATAGCATTATTTAACAAGATGTAAGAATCTCGCGTTACACGCGGCTGGTAGACTGGGAGTTGGCTTCGGCATTATTCTCTGTACAAGCTCGCTCTAGATAGTAACTTTCAGAGCATGTTTCAAGTAGATTTTTTTTTTTGCTCAGAATTTCAAGTAGATAAAGAAACATAATTTTTACTCTCAATAGTGTCGAGTGATTTTAATTTACTCCATTTCAAACCTTCTAAAGCTTTAAAAGGATTGGGAATTAAAGTTAATATCATTAATTAAGCTTAGAACTAATACCGTTTGTTACGGATTTATATAAGTGCCATATTCTATATATGGCCCAACAAGGGGCAATCCACATGGCACAGATATGACGCCACATCACTTGGGCTTTGAGGCATAGAAGCCCACAGTCCAAACCCTAAACCTAAGGAAGCCTCTATATATAGATGGTTAACCTAACAGGTACGGATCATCATCATCTTCTACACGTCTCACGCTCCGGCTATTCACATACAAAATCGCGAGCATACGACCACCCCCTTTGGCTAAACGCCTCATCTAATCCTCGAACTACGTGGACTTTGATCACTCTTCAGGGTACGTAGGCCCTAGGAATCGCTCCTAGGTCAAGTCCCAACCAACATCAACACCCTAGCCCCTCGGTGGCTGACAATCTGTGTTTCTACACTGCAACAGTGGCGCCGACCGTGGGGATCGGTAAACTTCGATTCCCGCTACCAAAGAAATTCAAGAAAAGCCCCCAAATCTATCGCTACAATAAAATGATGGATAGCAATTTAAAAAGGCCCTAAACTCAAATCCTTCTAACACATGACACCACGAAAGCGCCGTCGGTTCCTCTGCGTCGTCCCACCGTGAAAGCGCCTACCCACGCGGTTGTCGGCGATTCACGGCCTCTTCCAGCACCGGCAAACCGCCCATCCTCTCCACTCATGTCTCCGCCCTAGATGCCAAGCGACAATGGTGGCAGGAAAAAGGGCTATGCTTTCGAGGTCTACAATTTGGAATCCGAGATGATTCAAGCTTGAAGTCGGTTTGCGGGGCATGCCGAGATCGATATCCCGAGACACCGAGATGCTTCAAGTTTGAGGTCGGGTTGCGGGGTATGGATGCCGAGATTGAATCGAGATGCATCGAGGTCCCGAAGTTCGCTTGTAGGGTATGGATGCCGAGGTGCTAGTCATACCGGAGTGCAAAAGTGATTGGGCCGAGATGCTTCAAAATTCCGTTTTGGAATGATGTCGAGAACCCCAAAGTCGTTTTGCAGAGTATGGGAACAAGGATCACTGCGACTGGGCCGAGGATCTGACTGGTAGTCCAAGATGGTCTCTCCTCCGAACCTGCTCTCTTTTCTCTCAAATGCATCGAGTTGGTATGGCACTCAAGCTGTTCGATAAAATGGCCCAGAATGCCGAGATGCTTATTCAGTTTCTGTTATCGGTTTGTTTTGATCACCCACCTTGCATAATTCTGATTTCTGGTTCCTTGCCGTTTGGGTTTTGGGTTCTGGCTTTTTGTGATTTATGGGTGCTGGTCTAATTTCTTCCGTCCGCTGGAAACTGAGTTCATCATTGGGTTTTCAGTTTCTGTTATCGATTTCGGTGATTAATGCCTTCGGGGGTTTCACCTGGTCAAGTTGCGGGAAGAGATGCTTATTCGGTTTACATTATCTAAGATCGAAAATCCTTCAATTTCGTGAGTTTGATGAAGCTAGAAGAAAACCGTGGAGCCATTCGGTCCTTCCGAGATAAACGACTTGGAGAGATGGATACTCGTTCTTATAAAGGGAATTCACTTAAGGTTGCATGCTTTCATTTGTCTAAGTCATCAGATGATTCTTCGGCCTTCTTGATCACCAAATCATGGTTGGTAGATACTTTGAAGATGCACAACAAGAAGAGCGATTTACTCTTTTTCTGCTCGTTTGCATCTGATTCGGAGATTCACTTGCTTCAGATTGGTGTCGCAGAACCAAGTCTGGGATCGTCGGTTGAGTCTGACCATTCCCCTGATTGCAACATGGGACCCTGACAGAAATATCCAGGAAATATGAGTTCGTTTCATTCATTCAGCGAAAGAAGGAAACCTTAGTGATGCGTGGAAGGTGTTCGATGAAATGCCAACAAAAGACGTGGTTGCATGGAATTCTATGATGGCAGAGAAAAATTAATCCGCATGGCTTCGCTTTCAGGGAGCGATTTTATTGAAGTTCAATCCTATGGGGGGTCTGAAGCTTTATGATGGGTGTGAAGTTTTCACTGAGGATATGGAACATGATCGAGATTTTGTGGCTTTATATGGTTGATCCGAAGCTTCAAAGGCAAGACAGGACTCAGGCGTATCTATGGATATGAGAAACGATGAGTCAAGAAGAAGACACAATTGAAGTTGTAGACTTGCTGCGGTTGTTCTTTCTTATACTCCATATCCAATCTTGGCTGGCTGTTCTCAATCTGGGCTTTCATTCTTGTGACGATCTCCTCTTTATTGAGAAAATTCAAGCACGCATTTATTGTTGGGGATTTATGTTGATGCATTGAGAGTCGTCAAGCTTAAATCAAGCCGTGGGATATACTTGTCAGGGCTATTTAATTTCTTGGTCAAGCAGCTTATCCTCATCAGATTCATCGCTTGTGGCTTCTACGATTTAAAGTCAAATATCTTGATTTATTATGTGGCCTAAGGTGAAAGTGAAAGTTGATCCATAGCTTTTGCAATTAATAAAAGGTGGATATTAAAAATGCAATGGCACTTGGAGTTTGTATCAATCAGACACGTTACCCTTTGAAAAAAATCAAAAGGAGCATTATTTTGTTCAAGCATAGAATATAATGGTACTGCATGTTCCTAAGGATCTTTGTGGAAAAAGAGGAGTGCAAAATGATATTTACCACGCATAGAAATATTTTGAATTGATATATTCTTGTGGGTACATGCTCATATACCTATAAAGGCTATGACCAAGATGATTGTGATGGAAGGCTATTATTGCTGCAAATGCTCATTGTGGGCCTAGGGAAAAGGCCCTCAAGCTCATTATAAAAATGATGAACACCAGGATTCCATTAAATCAATTCAGATGCAACCCTCCTTAATCTGGTTGAGGACTCCGGGGAAGCTAGAATATCTAATTATCAAAGAGTGTTCAGAATTGAGGCCTTCTGAAGTTGCAGAAGATACAGATTTCTCTTGCTTCTAAGCTGAAATATATCTTTGGCCAATGCAACAAATGAAGACAAATTATTTTACTTGATTGCTATAGGCAAGATGACGTTTCCTCATCTTGTAGAAATAGAACTTGAACGTCTTCCAAATCTCCTTGGGATTTTCTCGAAAAATTGTCATGTGAGTTGGGAATGCCTTAAGAAGCTAGCATGGAGAAATTGTCCCATTGAGCACAAATTCATCTCCCAACAATTCAAACTTTTCTTTGGAGAATCAACAATTTCTTCCAAATACGGTACTGATCTTCTCTCCAGTGTATTTATTCTCGTAAGTTTCTTTCAAACAAACCAGTGGCAAGCATCGGGAAGAACCGAGGAGTTTGGCAGAAGAACCAGAGGTCGAACCTGGATTTGCTTTCTGGTTTTCACGGCGGCATGAAGGTGCTCCATGAAAAAGAAAAAGTCAGACCTAATCGGGGGGAAAAAAAAAGGTTTCGTACAGGGACCTAAGTGAAAATATCAAAGGTTTCATGCAGGGACCTAAGTGAAATTCTCAAAGGTTTCGTACAGGGACCTAAACGAAAATCTCAAAAGGTTTCATACAGGGACCTAAGTGAAAATCTCAAAAGGTTTCGTACAGGGACCTAAGCGAAAATCTCCAAAGGTTTCGTACAGGGACCTAAACGATAATCTCAAAAGGTTTTGTACAGGGGCCTATCAAAAGGTTTCGTACATGGAGTCGCACGGAGCAATTCAATTGCATAGTACTTCTTCCCGATTCAGAGCAAACCCGTGACAATTTAAAGCGTTTTAGAAGCTATATCAATTCAAAGTGGGCTTGAATCAGGCACACCGAAAGCCGGATTGACATACTGATTAAAGTAAATCTAGTCAAAATCCGACTCAGTGTAAAAGTTGAAAGCGGACCCGGTTACCGAACCTGGTTAAAATGCGGGATCCGTATAACGACGGTTCTGACCTCCAAGTCCTTAAACATGTAGGAATCGAGGTGCATAAACTCGTTTCTAAATCAAGTTCAAGTCAAACATGTATGAAGTCATGGTAAAGAAACCACTTTGAAGATCATGTCGAAGCTAAACATGCAGAATGCGAGCTAAACGAGTATGAATTCAGGGTAATGAAACCCATCTTCGAAAATTATGTCAAGTCTATTTTATACAGAAAATCCGCGCTCCTTAATTGGACCCTGGATAAACTGTGGAGTTTTGTCCCTACGAAGGGGATGAAGGCGCACCCGGCACTCGGGCTCCGTGTTGAGACGGCAATGCCGCCAAATCTATTTCATGCGAGTTAAATCCGCTCCTTAAGTGGACCTCGGATCGTAAAAGGAATCAAGGGTTCGACACCCATAATGGATAAACAAATCCAGGGTTACGACGCCCATAATGGACAAACAAGTTAAGGGTTACGACACCCACAACTGGAGAAACAAATTCGGGTCACGACACCTGTGAACGGACCTCGGCTACTCTTAATAACCGCATCAACTTGGATTGTTTCGATATGACAACCTGTCATCGTCAATTCTAAAGTTTGCTCAAATTGCGGGTACAAGATATTATTTGTGGAGGTCGGTACCTTTTTCTTTTAAATCTTGTTTCTTTATATGTGATTGTTCATTGCATATTTCTTCAAATCCACATATCACCCGTGTTTCTTTCGAGCTATTGGTGCCCTCCCATCACTGGGCGCAAGGGTGCCGTAGTAAACTAGAGGGAATCCACCTCCAAAAATAGAAGAATGCCGACCCCGGTTACACTGATCCCAGTTAAAACCCGGCTCGTGTAAAGTCTTGACGAAACAAAGACGGACCACAGTTACACCGAATCTAGTAAAAATCCGGGCTCCATGTAAAGTCTTGAAGGCGGACCCGGTTACACACCAACCTGTTAAGATCCCTCCGTAAAAGTTTTAAAGGAGGACCTCGGCTACACCAAATCAGGTTAAGATCCGGGCTCCACGTAGAGTTTTGCCAGATAAAGTTATACGATTAAATCCACGCTTCCATAACCAATTCGAACTCGGTACACCTGAAAGAACAGTTAAATCCGCCTTTCCATGGTTAGTTCGGAACTCAGATAAACCGGCGGTGTTCCCTAGTTGGAACCCGAATACATTGAACAAAGGACGCCGAGGGCCATCAAACCCGGCTTTTCAGTCAAGCGAAGCCGTCACCGTAAGCTTTCGCAACTCGGTCGCTTCCAAATTATGCAAGGCCGTTGTTATCATCCCTTGCAAATATTTTGGACAGTTAACGACGTGCTACGCATCGACAAGGAATGGATGAAGACTCAAGTTACTCAACCCAAGTCACACTTCGACCTTAGGGCACAAAGCCAACACCAATTAACACCGGGGCCGACGAGCCCGGGTCCTTAAACTACGCGAGGCCGCTGTCGGGACATGGTGGCCAAACAACTCATTGCGGCCAAGTACAACAGAAAGGTCAGGCCCAGGACATTCGAATGGGCGACCTAGTCCTGCAAAGGGACCGACGTCGGCAACAAAAATGCAAAAGACGGCAAGCTGCCCGCAAATTAGGATGGACCGCATGCGAGTCAAGGAAAAGCTAGAGAAAGCGACCTATGTTCTCGAGACTCGCAAGGAAACCTATCAAGAGGACGTGGAACACCGACAAGCTAAGGGTCTATTATAGCTAGACCTAGTCGCAATAAATCTCGCGACATACGCCGCATAATGCTTGGCAATTTCGCTAAGTAAGTAGAGCGACACCGAGGCGCACAAGCCCGTTATCTCTACAAACCACGCAAGGTCAGCGGTTATCAGCCGTGGTGTATATTTTGATGCATCAAAGTTGACACCGAGATAAGAAGGCGAACAGTCATGTCGGACCCTGATCAGGTCAAAATGTTTGAGTAGATGTCGTCCTGGCGGCACCGACTAAGCATGTGGCCGTTCGCCCTTATTTTGGTTAGATACGGGAAAGACGACTCTGTCATCGTAGCGCGGTATACGTAAACGTAAGACACCCCTACTAATACACTGGTCTACTACACCGTAAGAGTACTACGTGACTCTAACTATTGAAGGACCCGGGCCCTGCCTAGAACTTAACTACGTGCAGTCTATGCATGAAAGTTAAAAGTACATAATGGACTAGCTACTTGAATTTCCATTCGTAAGGCTAAGCGTTCAAGAGTACAATAAAGCAGCTATTACAAACTACTACAAAATCGGCAACCTACGCCGGAACAAAAGGAAAAGGAAAAATACAAAAAGAACTTCTAGCTTGAAGGAGCTGCCTCGTCCACAGGCGCCCCGCCACCCTCGGAGCCAACCCCGTAAGCAAGACCCACGGAATCCCAACGATCGCGAGCACCTCGTCCGAATTTGGAAGTAACACATCCCTGGCGGCTCGAAACCGAACTACCTACTGGGGCAATAGAGTGGTCAACAATTTTTTAAGTGGAAAAGCGTGTTATCAACAACCGTCATTAATGCAAACCAGAAAGTTTAAATGCCCGGACTAGCATCCAAAATGAGCACGTTGAGCGATTTGCACAAACAGTAAGTATTTCCCATTTGTTGTGATTTGCTTACATGTTATTAAATGTAGGAATATAGACCAGGACAATTAGCCCGAATAAATTGCCATACGAAAGCAAATTAAGTTGGATGGACGAAATCCAATCCACGAAAGCCGTGTCACACGCAATCATGGCGTAATCGAGGGTACTCCCAAGAGTCACGCGGTAGTCACATCAACCACCCCGGATCGCCGACACCGGCTACAACCCCAGCACTTGGTCCGCCCGAAATTACGCAGGCCCACAACGGACCATCCCGGATCCATGAGCGCGGTTTCACCCTACAGATCCATGAACCACGGTCCTCACCCCGGCACTTTCATCATACCAATTAACTTGAGGCCCGCGGTTAGTAATCCGGATCCTCAGGCCGTGGGAATACAATCCCGGCAATATCATTCGACCACGACAGTTGTCTACCACCTCGGACCCTTAGGACGTTGGTTCTCACCACGGCCTTCCTAGGGCCGGAGTTCATTACCTCGGGTCTCCCTTCTACCGTCTCTAATCCAAAACCTCGAACTACCGGGCTGGGGGGCAATTGTTACGGATTTATATAAGGGCCATATTCTATATATGGCCCAACAAGGGGCAATCCACATGGCACAGATATGACGCCACATCACTTGGGCTTTGAGGCATAGAAGCCCACAGTCCAAACCCTAAACCTAAGGAAGCCTCTATATATAGATGGTTAACCTAACAGGTACGGATCATCATCATCTTCTACACGGTCTACGCTCCCGGCTATTCACATACAAACCGTCCACAGCAGCATACGACCACCCCCTGGCTAAACGCCTCATCTAATCCTCGAACTACGTGGACTTTGATCCTCTTCGTGTGCAATAGGCCCTAGGAATCGCTCCTAGGTCAAGTCTCAACCAACATCAACACCTTAGCCCCTCGGGGCTAGACAACTGTGTTCTACACTGAACACCGTTAAATATACTTATATGGGTGCTAGGCAAGCTAGATTGCTTATTTATCTAGATCAAATTGAAAACCAATAGTGTAATTTAACATAGGACAAGATATATTAGAAAGATACACATAAATTGCTTAGATCCCTTTTAGAAGCCTACAATCTGACATGTTTGAAATTTGATAAGATTTGACCGATTTAGTAAAGAGGTTAAACCGAAGGTCTATTTAGAGGTATAATTTCTTAAAAAGGCTAGGCCTTTTCTTTTCTTGTTTATTTTAGCATATATATTTATAATTTTTGTGAGACTATATATATATATATATATATACTTTTTCATTGTTTACATCTTAATTTAAAATTAAAATTAGTCAATTAATGTAGTATCCCTATGTTTTTACTCCCTTCATTGTGAATGTGAATTTCATGCTTGAGGTAGGTGTTGTATTGGAAGACATGTAGGAACTTTGGCTTGGCCTATATGTTTTTTTTTTCCCCTATTTGCTCCTTTCCCGAACTCCTAAATTGTTAGAAGTGCCCTTTTGTTGGGAAAAAAAAAGAAGAGTGTCATTTTAATTTGTAGGAATAATTTTTTATTTTGATAGAAAGTCAAATTTTATTAAACACATAATAAAATGATTACAACAAAGTTGGGGAATATACATCAGTAGGGAAAATGAAACCAGGTAACCCAAGACAACAGAGACACTAAACAAGGAAACAAACCAATGAAAACTCCTTGTATGGAGTTACCATTGTTGGGAGAGTCATCCTTGCCACCTGCGTAACCCGACTGGATTAGTCGAATCGAAGGTCTTTGATGAACCAGTGGGATACAAAAAAAAAACAATGAGAACTAAAAACAACACACATGAAAAACAAGGAAAAACGAAATAGCGCACTACTAGTAGTAAGATCCACCAAAAGAGAGCCATAAAGGGTCACCAAGAACGCAGATGAAACCATAAAGGATTGAGCAGACATAAAGTGTAACATCCCAACGCACGCTCTCGATATTGTCTGCTTTGAGGCCCGTTACCCCTTACGGCTTTAAAACGCGTCAAGATAGAAAGGTATCTAGACCCTTATAAGACGTCTTTCGTTTCTCTTTCTAGCCAATATGGGATCTCACAATGCACCCCTAGGGGCCAGTGTCCTCGTTGGCACAGTGACCCAAGCGTGGCTTTGATGCCAAATTGTAAAAATCCTAGCGCCTCCTTCGAGATATTGTCCGTTTTGGGGCTCGTCATCCATCACGTATTTAAAATGTGTCGAAAGGGGAAGATATTCATACCTTTATAAGGTGTCTTTCGTTCCCCTCTCTAGTCGATGTGTAACATAATAAGTCCATCAAGAGGGAAAGCAAGTGTTTGGGAGAGTTTCTTTTGATGGGTTTCAAAGTTTGAAGTCGATATTTTTGAAGCCACAACCTCAAGCTTCGATCCCATCATGGCTTCTCCATCAATGGAACATGTGGTCTAGGTTTGTAAAATGACCGCCCTGTGCTTCTCTCCTCTCCTCTTTTGTCTTTCGTGTTTCTTCGCCTCGCTCTCCCATCCGATCTTTTAATTGCACTAGTAATCCCATCCAATGTAATGGTTCGAAAAGGAGAACTTTATGGATCTAGCTCACTAATTCACTAATTAGGCACGCAGAGGAGTAAATATAATTCTCTAAACTATTTTATTGTATTATAATGCATTTATATTATTGTTATCATTTCAATTTTAATTCTCTAAATTATTTATTTATTTATAGTGTCGATTACTTATTTAACTAATGTCATAAGTTATTTACCATGTTTAGTGTTTATACGATTTACTAGTTCAAAAATGGACAGCTTATAATGCACAACTTCACCGGTAATCCCATCTAATTTTTATGAAATGATTTTTTATTGAAAATTTGTTATCTGTTTAAGAAATTAAAGTAATAATTACTATAATTTTTCCTTTCTCACATAAATTCTAAAAATTATCATATTTTATTCATTGTGTTATATTTTTTTTAATGGTAACTTTACAATTTTATTTAGCAATTTTATTTTTAATTTTAATTTTTTATATCAAATTATTAGATTTTATACAACATGTGTGTGTAAATTTGATTTATGTCATTTTCAGTCATTTTTCATCTCATCTATATTTTCAAAAGCTATGACAAACAAAGTCCATGATCAGAAACAAAAACTACTTTTGACACTTTTATCCCAAACACAAATTATATTAGAAAAAGTCTATCAGCAACAAAAATCACTTCTCTCACTGCTATCCCAAACGGGCCCTAAGCATATATTTTTGGCAAAAGAACCACAAGAACCCAGCTCAAAAGAAACTTCATGAACACAATGAGAACTAGAAAAGGCGTGAACAGAACCAACAGAGAAATTGTGAAGGGGACTTGCCTGACTAGAATCACCAAAAGAAGCAATCTCAAAACTTGATAGGGCAAAACTTTAAAGCCTTATAAACTCCGCAAGTATACGGGCCGTATAAAGTAATAAAGTAGTGAGAAAAAGATCGTCCCACGAGGACTAGTATTCCACCACTAATTTGTTATCTTAGCTTTAGTTGGACAAATGAGTAAAAGAGGGTGAGTTGTAACCTAACAGAATTTTTAAAGAGTTTAATAGAAATCACGCATTCAAGATGAAGAATCTCAAAGACGATAGTTTAGAAAAGTTAATCAGTGGAGAAAAACGTAGCTAGGGCATAGAAATCCCCCTATGTTCATCCAAGTATTTGAATTAAATCCCTAATTGACTATTATTTCCCATGATTGACGATCAATTCTCTAAAATTAGACTAAGTCCCAATGTCTTGACGCTACCTTAGTCCGTTATCTTTAAAAACAACCTAATGTCTTAGTATTGTTTGGAAAGATCAATTATTTAAACCAGAATTATAAGATCGCATAAACTCGTAAGCCTATGTCTAGGTCATGCAACTCTATGACGAATTAACTGCCCGAGTTAAATGCACCAACATCTCT
This sequence comes from Acacia pycnantha, assembly GCA_025563575.1. NCBI lineage: Eukaryota > Viridiplantae > Streptophyta > Magnoliopsida > Fabales > Fabaceae > Acacia > Acacia pycnantha. The sequence goes on along the minus strand of JAMWYP010000491.1, from coordinate 22,883 downwards.
ATTGTCATACACCAACCTATGAACAATCTAAAAGGTGATCATTCTTTAAGAAAGCTTTAAGCAAAGATAATTCATTCAATCATGGAAAATAACGTTCAATCAAGAATTCAAACAAATACTTAAATTCGCATAGGGTTCATCCTCGCCCTAACTACTAAAGAAAATTAGCCGAGCATGGCTAGATTAACAAAATAGAAGAAAAGAGATGAAAATTGGAATTGTTCTTGCATCCTCTTTCTTCCGTCAAACTGCCTCCTCCTTTTCTTCCTTTATCCTTTCTCTCTAAACCTTTGGTAAATACCGAAGTTTAGAGAGCATAAGGATATTATTTCTCTCGTGTGTACTCTGGTTGCTTCTGTGTCTTGTCTCTCTGTTGTACTTAGTGTGTGTCTCCCTTGCTCTTTATATAGAAATTCCCTTGGGCTGACTTGGCCGTGATCTGATCCTGTCTTAAATACAAGATATGCGATATCCTTTTCCAGCCGAATAAGCACCACAATAAGTTTAATAAAATATTATTCTACTTAATTCCTCCGTAAAATTCAAATGCCCCCACTAAACCAAGCTTTGCGCTTAATTTTATAGGGATCCTCATGTAAGAAATAACTCTTTTTTTTTCATTTTATTTATTTTTTATTATTTTTTATTCGAGCCGTTGTAGGTCCCCTTTTTACGCGACCCTGCACATGGGTGATGCAAGACCTGCTACTCTGCTACTCCAACAGCACCGTAATCTTGAGCCGTTGTAGGTCCCTTGACGCGATCCTGCGCACATGGGTGATGCAAGACCGGTTACTCGGTTACTCCAACAGCACCTCAAGAGGCTTTTAGCTCAACTCATAACCCTCTTTGACCTTACCGCTTGACGCGACCCCGCACATGGGTGATGCAAAGACTCTACTAAGTAGGTCTAGAGAAGTCATTGGAGTTGTGTTTTTTTTTTCTTTTTTTTTTCTTTTTTTTTCATAATAACTCACTTGAGTCCTTTCCCTAAACAAAAGTTTTACTTGGTCAACAAAGGGCATAATCTCATCTCCTAGAGGAATCAGGTATCAAAATATTCAAAACATCTCCAGATTGTTTACAAAAATTCAATGCTCAGGGGCTTAGTTGACACATTCTTTTCCTTTTTATTGTTTTACTTGATAATATTCTCTAAGATGGGGATGCTCAAAGTTAAGGTCAATCTGAACAAAAACTCAAGAATTTTTTTTTTTCAAGGGAATTCTTTTCAATTGAATAAGAACAAGCAACACCAAAGAATTCATATCCCTACCCCACACATAAATCAGGTTGACAACTAGTTGGGTCTATATTCTTGATGCAAAGGGCCTCGACCATCTGGGTCAGATAAGTGAGAGAGAAAGAGAAAGAAGAAGGAGGAAGGGGGTGGTTTTTTAAAAAAAAAAAAAAAAAAAATTTTTCGAAATTTTTTTTTTTTTTTTTTAAACCGAAAGTTGGCGCCCGGGCGCCAACTTTCTCGCCCAAATTTATTTTATTTTTTTATTTTTTTTTTTTTAATTTTTTTTTTTTAGCATGGAACTTATAATTTGATCCACACTTTTCACATCCTTCCTATCCTACCAATAACTACTAAGACTAAATAAAAATTAAAAGAAAACTTATTGGGTTGCCTCCCAATCGCCGCTTGTTTAACGTCTTGAGCCCGATGATATCACCTTAATTCTCGCCTTCCAGCTTGCCACTGAGGTTCCTCCTCTCGTCAATGTCTCCCTTCAATCTCTCGTTGTCCCTGATGAAACGCTTTTGGAAGAATCCTCCGTCATGCCATCTCTTGGTTTTTTTCTTGAATGGCAAATGAAAGTGGTCCTTGCGAGTGGCATCATTCAACCTCCTACAATCCATACACATTCTCCACTTCGCATCTAACAAGTTTCACCACCTCCTTTCTCGCCACTTCCTTCATAGTCGGGTTAAGTCTCCTCTGGGGCCGCTTTACCGGTTTCACATGGTCCTCCATAAGAATTTTATGAGTGCAAAATGAAGGACTAATCCCCTTTAAATCGATATAGACCACCCTATGGTAGTCTTGTGGGTAGTCAAAACTTTCAAGAACTTCTCTTCGTCGGTAGGGGACAACTCGCCGCTAACAATAATGGGATAAGTGTCATCCTTCCCTAGAAAAACATACTCTGATTAGAAGGGAGCTCCTTTAGTTCCACCTTAGGAGTAACAGTGGCGCATCATAATCTTTCTTCTTCAAACTCCTCAACCCGTAAATGAGAATTCTCCTTGCGTAAACCTCTTCTTCCACTTGTAACAATTGAGCAAGATCATCCTCCATAGGCTCATCTCGAACCTTTTTGAAAAACTTCTTGAATGGCCTCATCAACCACGCCAACTTTGAAACAACACTATTATCACCGGGTATTTCATGGATCAAACACATTGTAAGTGACTTTCGTCATTCATTTGGAATTCCATTTTTCCCGCAGCTACATCAATTACCGCTCTAGCAAGAGCCAAGAAGGGTCTTCCCAAAAGTAAAGGAATTTCAAGATCTTCCTCCATGTTAAGAACCACAAAATCCACCGGAAGATGAATTTGTCCACTTTCACAAGCACATCCTCAATGACACCTTCTCGGCTTCTTAATGGACCTATCCGCCAACCGTAATGACATCATAGTAGGCTTCATCTCTTTAATTCCGAGAGCTTTTGAAACAGATAAGGGCATTAAATTAATACTAGCTCCCGGATCACAAAGTGCTCGCCCATATTGACATTCCCTATTGCACAAGGAATGCTAAAGCCGCCCGGATCTTTAAGCTTTGGTGGTGCATCTTGCAACTTATGCTTCTTGGAAAGCAAATCTTTCATGAACTTTGCATAATTAGGCATATTTTCAAGAGCTTCTGCAAAAGGAATGTTAATCTGCAATTTCTTAAAAATATCCTGTAACTCGGCATACCGTTGCTTCGAATCTGCCGCTTCAACCTTTGGGGATAAGGAGGTTTTGCATAAGAAGGAGTGGGAGGCTTCTTTGTAGCTATCTCCTTTGGAACCCGCTGCACATTACATTGCTCAACCTCTTCTTCCCCTTTCTCGACTTGTCCTTCATTGGAATGCATTTCTCAACCGGGGTGAACCACTATACCACTCCTTGTAGTTATGGCCTTACAATGCTCCTTTGGATTGACCACGTATCACTAGGGAAGAACCTTGGCTTCTCTCTCGCTATTTGCTTTGATAACCGACCAACTGATTCTCCAAATTCGGATCGAAGCCCCCCGATTTTTGAGAGCAGAATTTGTTTCATTCCGAAAGCTTCGTCCCCGTATGTATTCATTAGTGGAAAGAGTCAATCCAGTGCCAAAGCCTTTTCCAAATCAGTGGTGGTGGTTTGGTGGAACCGCCGAGGTGCCGCTTGGGGTTTATAGGAGAAGTTTGGGTGAGATTTCCACCAGTGATTGTATGTGTTGCTATATGGATTAAACCGATTTCTAGGAGGATTACCCATGTATTTTACCTCACTGCTTTTCGAATGAATGCCGCACATTCCCCATTAGCGTGTTCCCTTGGCAAAAATCACAAAGCAAAGGAGGCTGAGAAGTGATAGATGATACTTGAGAAGAGGCAAGTTGTTTAGTGATGGAAGCTAACTGCTGTTGGATCACCTTGTTTTGTTGGGCAATGGTCTCATTGTGGGCCAATATTGTATTGTAAGAGTCTAGCCAAGAACTCCCCTTTGGTTGTGGAGTAACAGTGTTCATTCTCAAAGGACCCCATATCTTCAAACAACTCCAATGCTTCTTCTGAGTTTTATTTTTTAGCGTACCACCCGCCGCAAAGATTAATCATCATCCTAGAGGACTAAGCATCCCTTTGAAGAATATTCTCACTCGATCATAGTCTTGCAGCTCATGTTGTGGGCACCTCCTAAGCAACTCCTTGAATCTTTCCCACGCTTCACAATATGATTCCCCATTGCCTTGAGTAAAGCAATTGATGTCTGACAGCAGCTTTGTATACTTAGAAGAAGGGAAAAAATTCTCAAGAAACTTTTTGGTAATAATGTCCCAAGTGGAGAGACTTCCATTAGGACAAGAACGAAGCCAAGCTCCCTTTTTCCCACAAAGAGAAAGGAAACAGCCTCACACGAATAGCATCTCCGTAAACTCCATTCATCTTGATGGTATCACAAATTGCGTAAAAGTCTCGATATGCCGATTAGGATCCTCTAAATCACTCCCACTAAAAGAGCTTTGTTGAACCGAGCTTATGAGAGATGGCTTGATTTCAAAATTATTTGCATTCACAACAGATTGACAATGCTAGTTGCAGCCCTCGGCAGGATTAAGCGTCATGTAGTCGCCCATGGTCCTTTTTGGAGGAGGAGGAGGAGGATCTCGCAATATTTTCGCCATTATAACCGGTTTAGTCTCGCATTAGAACTATTAGCCTCTCCTTTTCTCTGTTTAGCAAGTTTCCGGTTTCTCTTTGCTGTCTTTTCAATTTCAGGATCAAACTGCAGAGAATTTCTGTCAATGGTACCTCGCATAAACAGAGTATGATAACAAAAGAAAAAGAAAATCCAATCTAGAGTTTCAATAACTACTCTTAGTGTTGAAATAAAACTAGTCCCCGGCAACGGCGCCAAAAACTTGATAGGGCAAAACTTTAAAGCCTTATAAACTCCGCAAGTATACGGGCCGTATCAAGTAATAAAGTAGTGAGAAAAGATCGTCCCACGAGGACTAGTATTCCAGCCACTAATTCGTTATCTTAGCTTTAGTTGGACAAATGAGTAAAAGAGGGTGAGTTGTAACCTAACAGAATTTTTAAAGAGTTTAATAGAAATCACGCATTCAAGATGAAGAATCCCAAAGACGATAGTTTAGAAAAGTTAATCAGCAATCATGGAAAATAACGTTCAATCAAGAATTCAAACAAATACTTAAATTCGCATAGGGTTCATCCTCGCCCTAACTACTAAAGAAAATTAGCCGAGCATGGCTAGATTAACAAAATAGAAGAAAAGAGATGAAAATTGGAATTGTTCTTGCATCCTCTTTCTTCCTTCAAACTGCCTCCTCCTTTTCTTCCTTTTATCCTTTCTCTCTAAACCTTTGGTAAATACCGAAGTTTAGAGAGCATAAGGATATTATTTTCTCGTGTGTACTGCTTGCTTCGCTGTCTTGTCCTCTCGTTGTCTTTTAGTGTGTGTCTCCCTTGCTCTTTATATAGAAATTCCCTTAGGCCGACTTGGCCGTGATCCGATCCTCGTCTTAAATACAAGATATGCAATATCCTTTTCCCAATCATCTCCAAATCTTTTGCAATCCACTCTCTCATATCACACAATTGATTCAAATTGATTTCCTTTTTCCGCTCCTTTCTCAATCGCCTAATAACTCCCGCAAGATATATAAATAGTAATAAATTTAATCCAATATATCTCGAATTGATACTCATTTAATTATAAAATCTGCACTTATCAAATCTCATCAAGAAAAACAAGAGCTTTTTAAAAGATAAGCCTTAATCCGCATATAAGATGGAGTTCTCCCCATTATGCATTGGCACTTGCGTAGACTCGATCAAGCTCCCCTTGGATAAGATATGTGCAACCGAGATAGAGACCTTAAAGCCGATCAATGAACAAATTGGCAGAAGAACCACAGAGAAACCAATTTCTCATAAGAATCTCCTAGCGAGGCTCCCTGAAAACCATGTGGTACTCATCAAATCTGTAAAGCCAACGGAACCATTCGTACAGAGCATCATACCAAGTCAGAACTAGCACGCAACACAAAGACGCTCCATTGCAATATGAGTGACACTCACCAAGCTTCTGGATCCACACGAAAAGGAAAAATATCACCAACAAATATAAGTATCATGCGACTTGCTTAACACCAACGAAAAGAAAAGAGTAGAACACCGACTCATAGAAGTAAGAAAAGTGACGATGATCCATGATATTGAGACTCAAGGATTTGGTGGAAAGAAGAAGTCAGCCAATAATGCCTTTTATATAGCCAATAAGGACTTTGTGAAAACCGTAGCTGCGAAGAGAGCAATGGACAAATGTGATTTACATTAGCATCTAGAGAGTGTAAACAATCAAGCAAACATGAAAATCGAGGGAATCAAGCAGTGGCAATGCAAGAGCTCATGATTTGACCAAGGTAATGAGATAATGTAAGCTCGACACCTTAGCTCGGGGGAACCGTAGAAGATCATCATTATACAAACCCTCTGTCAAATCAAGGATACAAGCCAAGTAATTAATACCTTAAATTAAAATATGAACTAACCAACTTAGTTTTCTTAATGAGAGATGAAACCGTGAAATGAACTTTACATCATTTATGAGAGATAAGAAATTCTAAAGGAGAAATAGGGCTTGTAAAAACTTAAGCAAAAGTGGACGGAACAAGAAAGCTCAGTTGGCCTCACAGAAGCTCCAAACCTTTGAAGCCTATATCCAAGTGAATCTGAGCATTGATGATCGTGCGTGAATGCGGGCCGACTTGGGCCCCACATAAGCCCGATGCAAGAAAGGCACCTACTTAACACAAGTGTTCAATTTGACTCGTAATCACCGTTGTCCAAATGGGCAACCCAATACCTCCACAACCAATGCAAAGAGATTATGCATGCTCAATCAAGAGAGAAAAGGAAGGCCCTCTCAGAAGCTTTCAATGCTCTATGGCTCTCGCTCGCTACTTTAAAAGTGCGCTCTGGTTCCCCTCATTGAGGAGGATGATTTACTCCACGTAAGTTCAAAAGATTAAGAATGCGGATGCATGGCCGAACTGGGTGAAACGTAAACATGGTTCTTGGTCTTCCGACCATCCTTCGTCAAAAAATTCCAAGGAATCCAAGGTTCTGGAGAGATCGACACCGAAGGCGGAACGATATGTCGATGACTCATATTCGACCCGAAATGCAGGATTCTCAACCTCTCTATACAATTAAGGAGGACCCTAACCTAAACTTTCCTTCATTCACTTTCTAGAAAATGAAAACGTCTTTACAAGGCTTCGCATCGCAGCTGATTGTGAAACTTCGGAAAGAGCATTGGCTACAAGCTCCTTCTTTCTATACTTCAAACTCTTTAAGCCAAAAAGGAGTCATCACTTTAATCAATATCAAGCAATGGCTTTTCGTTGTGAAGCTCACTAACAAAGAAGACTACCGTAACGCTTTGACTGGGGGTCCTTGGATGGTTTTTGATCACTACTTAACCGTTAGGCCATGGGTGCCTAATTTTCAACCATGGAGTAGCTTCTATAGAAAAGGTGGCACAGGATTCTCGAAAACGAAAGGAAATCACCAAAGGAGGGCGAATTGGGATTTTAAATCTTTTATTGTAACGTTGCAACAAAGTCAAGCTAAACGTAAGGAGATAAAGAAGAGCTTGACACGTAAGGTTTATCCCGGTTCGGCCTAAATTCTTGACCTACGCCCATTCCCCTGCATTCTCTGGGTTTTTCTACTATCACTTTAACTCGCATACACACTCGTACTCAAGGATTATCCTCTCTCTAGGATACACTCCCTTACAAGTTGTATTCTCAAATCCCAATCTCCAAGTCCCCTTGACTTGAGATCTTTTACAATGAATGAATAATTTGAATATAATCTCTACAGAGAAGGTAATGATAAACACCGAGGTTCTTGTATATCAAAATACAATACAAAGAAACCGAATGTATAAGAATTCTTGAGCTTGCTTTTCGCTCGTTTTGATCTTTCTTGTAGTTCTTCTAAGTTTGTAATCAGCCTTTATATAGTGGTGAGTTGCAATGTGACCGTTGCTTCTCAACTTAGTATGTTCTTCAATTGAAATTCAGTTTGACGAGGATTATAGCCGCTGTCCCGATCTTCACCGATTCACCCCCGGACGCGTTGAAATCATTCTTCGATTCTTCGCGTTAATGATTCGTTTGATCTCGATTTTAATACCTGAAACATTCTCAATATAGAGTAGTTAAATACGTTTGAATACACTAAATAAATGCCATCAATTCGTATAAACATGGTAAGTTTGCAGTTCAAAAGAATCGGATGAAATCGCAACGATCAAATTCGCTCTCGTCTTAAACTCGAGTTCTCTAAGTCGCTCGAGTTCGTCAGCTTTTTAGAGTATCTCGGTTTATCTTTCGAGATAGCAAACTCGAGTTTGATGTAAACTCGAGTTTGTATTCAGTTTTCACCATGTGAACTCGAGTTCACTAAGGTAGGCTCGAGTTCGAATATTCTCTAAGCTTTTGTCGAATGAATACCCGGAGTAATATTTCTCAAGTTGCTGTGCTCGAGTCCATTAGTGTTTAGGCTCGAGCTTAACACTATTCATGCCTAAGAGTTTTGGTGCTCGATTAGAGCTGACTGGAGCATGAGTATAAACTCGAGTTTGTACACTTGCTTTTCTTTCTTCGTGATGAAGGGCTCGAGTTCATTATTATTGGCTCGAGTTCAGCGATATTTATTCTATGACTTATTGAAGTGAACTGAGGTTTGTGCTTAAACTCGGAGTTCGTAAAGAAGGGAAAGCTTGGGAGCTCTCTCAGCCAAGGGAAAACTCGAGCTTGTAATAACAGCTCGAGTTTACCTATTTTGTAAACTCTTCTTCGTTTGTCAAACCATAGAGTAAACTCTACACAAAAGCATTAGGCTTGAGTCCATATACTTGGGCTCGAGTGCTCATTAAACTATAGCCATAGAAACAAGTGAACTCTACTCAAAAAGGATAAACTCCGGAGTTTAAAGAGATTCAATTTAATCAAAACTTCCTCTACATGGGAAAACTCGAGCTTGTCTATATTGTGCTCGAGTTTACTTGTTTTCGTAAACTCTTTTTATATCATGAGGGTTTAGGCTCGAGTCTATTTACTTAGGCTCGAGTTCGTTATGCTGAAAATATCCGAAGAGCTCTTCTGTTTGCGTAAAACTCGAGTTTGCTTAGTCGCTCGAGTTTTGCGTGACAGAGTGATATTGACTCTTTTGTCATTTTAAAAGCTTAGTACATGTTTACAATTGTTATTAATCATCAAAACATATAGAGAACTAACATTCTCCCCCTTTTGATGATGACAACATTTGTAAACAATTAACTCCTTTAAAAACACCTGTTTTGATCATTTGAAATCATCGAAGCATAAGTGTTCAGTAAATGCATCGAATCACATTTTAACATTTAAACTTTGATTCTATCGTGAGTTAGCAACTTAACATAAATCATAACACATATTGTCATTGCATAAGCTAAAACATTCAATGGTTTACAAAATGACATATAGTGTTTCAAGCATAAATATAACTAAACAAAAGGCAGCTGCTTTGCTAAGATTTTGTCCATTTTGTCATGGAGGCCGGACATAGACACCAAGAGAGTGGAGATGCCGACCGAGTGATCTCCAATTTTATCCCCGAGACCTTGCACTTTATCTTTGATAATCTCATGTTCAAGAATGAGGTCTTCTTGTGCATCAGAGAACTCCTCATATCCTTTCTTGACCGTGTGAAACCAGATTCGATCTTGGAAGAAAGATCAAACAACTTGGGCAATGTAAGTCTTTATTCTTTCATCCAAATCGTAGGGAAAGGATTGTGGTGGAGGTGGTGCACTTTGAGCTTCTTGAACTCTAGATTGAGTTGCCTCGTTCTAGTAGGTCTAGAGGGTGCTCTGAATGATCACTTCCTTGATCAAAGCTTATCCTCATCAAATTGAGGACGCTGCCAGCCAAATTTGGCGGTTTTTCAGTTTCTCATTACGGTAAATACTGCACTTTTCATGAAACATAATTACCGAGATGAGACTCGGCAAAGGGTATCTCGGGATGTTTTTCTTCCATGGAAACGAAACTTGAACATCTCTTTAAAGATCCAATCTCCTATGTTATGAGGGACTTGATCTATGATAGTAGCAAAATAGGGAAGTCCTTTTTGGCAAAGGAGTGAAATTTCCTCCTTTTGTACTAAGTTTCTAGTGTAGATATACCAAGCAGCTCTCTTGCTTAGGAGGCATCGAAACCGGAGGGAAATTCGTAATATCTACAAGATCGTGTATAGGCTCGCTTGGTCCGAGGAGTAAAAAATTTGCCTATTAGTATAATTGGAGAAGCAACAGGAGGAGGATTTTGGATTTGAGGAGGGAATTGAGGTATGCAAAGCAGTTGATGGTTATTCTGCTTTCCTCTAATGGATGTGGTAATCCTTTCCTCAACCAAATTTCTATCCGCATCCAATAAATTATCACTTTGCATACAATAGTAAAAGGTTTTAACAAAGGATGGACTATATAGAGGCTCTAATGGATATGAGAGGTTCAAATTGTCTAAGCTGGGTAAGATCAAGGTTGCATTCCTCTTTAGAGCATCTAGATTGACATACATAAGGGCAAAACTCTTAGCCTCATAGTGTTCTTGGAACCGTATGGCATCCTCACCATATAGAGTCGACATCCTCACTGAGAATCCTTTAGGGATGGAGGAATGATTGTAAATTTCAAATAATGCCGGGTTTTTCTAGATACCCGAGGAAGAGAGTGTTGTTGGTGATGGGAGGATGATTGAGCGTGAGAGCTAGGTTGACTAGTCAGTGGTCTTTCGAGATTTGGGTATCGGTTCTTGTCCCTTCGAGGTGGTGTGTCGCCAGCTGAAGCTTTCTTTGAGGTATTCATCTTGACCGTGGTTATTGGAGTGGCTTGGGTAATAGGAATACCAGGAATTTGCTTGTCAATTCCATGCTTGAATCGCTTGGGAAACGATTTTCTTCGGGAGGACGCGAGAGATTTGTGGATTATCGGCTTGGGTTCTTGAGGATCGAGGATTTGGAATCTTGGGTTGCATCGCTTGACGCCATGTTCTCTCGGTTTTCGTTGGAGGAGATTGAGAGAGTTTTTAGGTTTAGGCTCGAGGGAGAGATAGAGCGAAGACGAAAAGACAGGGTTTTAAAGAAATTTTATCGACGCAAACTCGAGTTCTAAGCGTAGGCTCGAGTTTGTGTAATGTTACACCCGGAATTCAAGAGTGTATGTGTGAACCCTTGAAATTTCTTGTGAGGCTCGAGTCGATCACATCGTTGGTTCCGAGTTTGTCCGGGTTCTCAAGGGGATTGTTCTTTGTCTCCCTCGAACTCGAGTCCGTTTACTAGTAGGCTCGAGTCCTGGCCAAGATTTCGAGATGAGCTGCTCTCTCGTCTCCCGCGAACTCGAGTCCATTCACTAATAGGCTCAGTCCACAAAGATCTCTGAGATGAGTTGCTCTCGTCTTCGCGAACTCGAGTCCATTCACTAATAGGCTCGAGTCTCATTAAAAATCTCTCGAGACGAGAGTTTCTCTCTGTTCGCGAACTCGAGTCCATTCACTAATAGCTCGAGTTTGGGACTCGATAGTTGTATTTCTCGGCCGTTCTTTTCGAGCTCGAGTCTGTTGGTAGGCTCGAGTTTGTGACAGCCTTTTCTTGCACTCGATTGTTTGGGATTTTGATTTTAACATACAACCTCGCACAAAACATATCTACATACTCCGATGCTTAAGTTAGTGGACAATCATCAAAACAAAACATAACTAACATTTGAATTACTTACAACTCATGGGATTTACCATTCCCAATTCTCTTCTTATGAATACAAATTGTTCTTTTGCTAGTGGCTTGGTGAAGATAGGGCGAGTTGCAAGTGAGTTGGGATGAACATGACTTTGACATCCTTCTTCTGAACATGGTCTCTTATGAAGTGATGTCTCCGACATCAATATGTTTGGTTCTAGTATGTTGAACAGATTCTTTGCCAAACTTATTGTGCTTGTGTTGTCACAAAGAATTGGGATTTCTTTGAGATGGACTCCCAAATCACACAATTGTTGCTTGAGCCAAAGAACTTGAGCACAACAACTTGAGGCAAAGGAACATACTGGCCCAGTGGATGACACAGCCATCAAGTTCGTTTTTGCTGAACCAAGACACTAATGATCCTCCAAAGAACTCACATTGACCACTTGTGCTTTTCTGTCGCCTTGTATCCTCGCATGATCCGAATCAAGATAGGCTACTAAGTGTTCATGTTGATCTTTGGGAAACCATAACCCAAGAGTCTTTGTATCAAGAAGATATCTAAAAATTCTTTTAACATGTTCAAGATGTGATCTACAATGGGGCAGATTGGAATCTAGCACACATTCCAACATCGAATTGAATGTCTGACGATTCTTGTTTGTAAGATAGAGTAATGATCCAATCATTCCTCTATACTTAGTGATGTTGAAGTTAGTCCCCTTTTCATCAAGATCCGAGTTGCTTTTGAACTCATTGGAGTATCCTGCTCCATTACAATCGCCTAGACCATATTTTTTTAATAGATCTTTCGAGGTACTTGGTCCGGGAAATGAAGATTCCATCATGGCGTTGCTTGATTTGAAGTCCAAGGAAGTAATTAAGTTCTCCCATCATGGACATTTCAAATTCTCCCCGCATTGTCTTGGCAAATGCTTCACACATAGTATCATTAGTAGCGCCAAAAATAATATCATCAACATAAATTTGAGCTATTAATACATCACCAAGTTTATTTTTCTTTATAAAGAGAGTTGTATCTTCGTTTCCTCTAACAAATCCTTGATCAAGAAGGAAAGTACTTAACCTTCTCATACCAAGCTCTAGGAGCTTGCTTAAGACCATATAAGGCTTTCTTGAGGTGATAAACATGATCTGGATGATGTTCATTTTGAAAACTCTGAGGTTGTTCTACATAAACTTCCTCCGGTATAAAACCATTTAAAAAAGCGGATTTTACATCCATTTGAAAAAGTTTGAATCCTTTAACACAAGCAAAGGCTAGAAGAACTCTTATAGCTTCCAATCTTACTACTTTGGAGCATAAGTTTCTTCATAATCAATTCCTTCTTCTTGATTATAGCCTTTTGCAACTAGCCTTGCTTTATTTCGAATGATTAGGCGGATTCATCACATTTATTTTTGAATACCCATTTAGTACCAATGACCGGATGGTCTTTAGGTCCTGGGCACCAAGTCCCAAACTTGGTTTCTTTCAAATTGATGTAATTCCTCTTGCATTGCTATAACCCAATCATTGTCCTAAAGGGCTTCATCAATCTTAGAGGGTTCAATTTTCGAACTGAAAGCTTGAAAAAGTAACTTCATTCAAAGTGCTTTTTCGGTTCTTACTCCTTGATTTGCATCACCTATCACTTGATCCGAGGATGACTCCTACCGTATCTCCATGATTTTGGTTGAGTTTGAACACTATGTTTTCATAAGCATTTTCACAATGTTTTTCGTTTCGTAATCATCTTGCAAATCTTTTTCCGTATTTGTTGAAATAGAAGTTTGGTGTTGTTACAGGAGAATCATCATCATCATCCAAGGACTTGTTAGATTTAGTTTCACGTTAAAACAATATGCATAGATTCTTCAACAGTGTGATTACGAGTATTATAAACTCTATATGCTTTACTTCTACTTGAATAACCCAAGAATATACCTTCATCAGCTTTGGAATCAAATTTCTGTCAACAAGTCCTTACCATTATTGTGGATGAAGCATTTACATCCAAAGATATGTAAGTGAGCTAAGTTGGGTTTTCTTCCTTTGTAGAGTTCATAGGGAGTTTTGTCCAATTTCTTTCTGAGATATGCCCTCGTTTGATATATAACAAGGGGGCCATAGCATCACCCAAAACACTTGAGATGTTTGGTTCTCATTTAGCATTGATCTTGCCATTTCGTTGTGCACTCTATTCTTTCTTTCAACAACTCCATTTTGCCGTGGGGTTCTTGGAGCCGAGAAGTTATGATTGATTCCCATACTCATCAAGCTGCACTCCTCCAAAGGCATGGTTCTCAAATTCTCCACCACGATCCCGGGTACGGACACCTTCTCGAGCTCAATAATGCTTTGGATTTAATACTTTCTAAAGAGAGAGCATCCTTACTTACAATCAAACATTCTTCTGAATCAAAGATGACTAGGTTTCCTTTGTCCGTGCTTTGACTCACACTGATAAACATCTTTGATTTGAGGTCCATTGCTATTTCCAATTTTGCCAATGCCAGCAATTCTTCCGGACTCATTTCCACCAAATGTTACCTTGCCGCCATCCTTATGTTTGATTGAAGCAAATTTGGATTGGTCTCCCCATCATATGTCTTGAGCATCCACCTTGGCAATGTACCACTTATTGGGATTTGATGCTCTAAGACAAATCTGCATAAGAAGATATATCATCTTTTAGGTACCCAATATTCTTTGGGTCCTTTTGGGTTAGTTTGTGTCTTAGGAATCATATAGGATCCCTTAGGCACCCATTGATAGTTTCCTACAGGTTTGATTGATCTATCTTTCTTATGAAAGCATGAAGAAGTAGTATGACCTTTTCTATTACAATAATTGCAATGTGCAAAAGGATTTGAGGTATGGACAGATTTTTGAAAATAATTCATGTAGGATCTTTGTCCATGTTTCTTTTGCCTTCTTTTTTGTCATAATCAGGTTTGTAACCATTCCCGATTTGTCATTTGTAAATCTTTGTCCGCTTCAAAATTACCTCAAGCATTTCACTTCCTCTAGTGAATTTTTCAAGAGTCTTTGTAAGGTATTCATTTTTCTTTTCTTAATAGAACATTCATCACATATGAGATTTTTCTCGAACTCGAAAGATTTTCTACTTGTTGTTCAAGTGTTGTATTCTTCCTTTTTAAACCAAAGTATTTTTCAAAGGAAGTTCATCAAATTCATTTTGAACAAGTTTATATTCAGTAAACAATTCATTATAAGTTGGTTTTGTATCATGATTAGAACAAGTAGAGTTTTCCTTTTCACAAGTAGAAATAGGTGTAGAAATCGCTTGAACTTGTTCTTCTAATAGTTTGATTTTTCTTTTCGAAAGTAAGAGCTTCTTGCGCTTTTCTTAAATTCAAGATAAAGAGAATCATATGTTGAAGATAATTCATCATAAGGTAAATCAGGATTACTTACCTCTTCGTTGTCTGATTCCTCTTGAGCCACAAGGCAGAGATTGGCACTTTGTTCCTCTTCTGCTTCATCTTCATCAGATGAGCTGTTGCCCCATATAGCTGATACATAAGCTCTTTTCTTGAACTTATTGAATTTCTTTTCTTTGTTTTTCAGCTGCAGACATTCTGATTTGATGTGGCCCCTTTCTCACATTCATAGCATATAATTGGTTTCTTAGTTTCGTGCTAGAATTTCCTTTGGCAAACCTTCGTGAGAGGTTGGTCCTTTTTGTAGAATTTTTGAATCTTCGGACCATCATTCCTAGCTCACCATCTTCATCTTCATCTTCTTCATCATCATCTGATTTACCGTCTTTGATGGTTTTAAGAGCTATTCCTTTGTTCTTGACATTGATATCATTTAGTCCCTTTTTGAATTTGATCTTCCCCTCATATTCTAAAGGCCGCCAAATAGGTCCACGCCACGGAGGCCATTGATTCGCCTCGAGATTCTTCAATTGTAGTGACCTTGGCTTCCCATTCCTTGGTGAGAATATTTAGTATTTTCCTCACTTGGGCAGGTTGTTCATATTCTTTTCCCAAGGCAATGAGTTGATTGATCGTGTGAGTGAATCCAGTTGAAATTCACCAATAGATTCTCCCTACCTTCATCTCGCAATAGATCGTATTCCACCATGAGAGTATTGATACGATTTTCTTTGATCAGAATGCTCCTTCATGAGCTATTTCAAGAGCATCCCACATTTGCTTAGCCAGATGGCAAGCAGCAGATTCTCAAGTACTCTTTTTGGCCAAGAGCACTTTGGAGCATATGAATTGCCTTCATGTTGAGAGTGACTTGTTTTTTATCATTGTCATCGTATTCTTCTTCTTTCTTGGGAGTTCGATGTCGCCTACAACCGAGGAAGGAACATAGTTTCCTTTTTCAAAGACCCTCCACAAACCAAACTCTCGAGGGCCATTACATAGACCTGAACTTAGCCTTCCAAAATGAGTAGTGTTCTCCATTAAAACCTGGAGGACGGTTGATTGAGGCTCCATCTGGTAGAATTCCTTCCATTGGATCTTTGTGTCTAGGATGTTAGTCCTTCAAATTGACAACTAGGCTCTGATACCAAATGAAAACGAAAGGAAATCACCAAGAGGGGGGTGAATTGGGGATTTTAAATCTTTTATTGTAACGTTGCAACAAAGCTGAAGCTAAACGTAAAGAGATAGGGAAGAAGAGCTTGACACAGAAGGTTTATCCTGGTTCGGTCTAAATTCTTGACCTACGCCCACCCCGCATTCTCCGGGTTTTCTACTATCACTTAATTCAGATACAGACTCTGTACTCAAGGATTATCCCCTCTCTAGGATACACTCCCCCTTACAAGTTGTATTCTGAATCCCAATCTCCAAGTCCCCTTGACTTGAGATCTTTTACAATGAATGAATAATTTGAATATAATCTCTCTCACGAGAAGGTAATGATAAACACCGAGGCTCTTTGTATATCAAAATACAATACGTAAAGAAAACTCAATGTATAAGAATTCTTGAGCTTGCTTTTCGCTTCGTTTGATCTTTCCTGGTTCTTCTAAGTTTGTAATCACCTCTTTATATAGTGGTGAGTTGCAATGTGACCCTTACTTCTCAAGCTTAGTATGTTCTTCAATTGAAATTCAGTTTGATGAGGATTATAGCCGTTGGGTCCCGATCTTCACGATTCACCCCCGGACGCGTGAAATCATTCTTTCGATTCTTCGCGTGAATGATTCGCTTGATCTGATTTTAATACTCCAAACATTCTCAATATAGAGTAGTTAAATACGTTTGAATACACTAAATAAATGCCATCAATTCGTATAAACATGGTAAGTTTGCAAGCTCAAAAGAATCGGGATGAAATCAAGAACGATCAAATTCGCCTTGTCTTAAACTCGAGTTCTCTAAGTCGGGCTCGAGTTCGAAGGGCTTTTAGAGTATCTCGGTTTATCTTTCGAGATAGCAAACTCGGAGTTTGATGTAAACTCGAGTTTGTGTTCTGTTTCACCATGTGAACTCGAGTTCACTAAGGTAGGCTCGAGTTCGAATATTCTCTAAGCTCTTTTGTCGAATGAATACCTCGGAGTAATATCCGCCAAGTTTGCTGTGCTCGAGTCCATTAGTGTTTAGGCTCGAGTTTAACACTATTCATGCCTAAGAGTTTTGGTGCTCGATTAGAGGGACTGAGCATGAGTATAAACTCGGAGTTTGTACACTTGCTTTTCTTTCTTCGAGTGAAGGGCTCGAGTTCATTATATTAGGCTCGAGTTCACCGATATTTATTCTATGACTTATTGAAGTGAACCGGAGGTTTGTGCTTAAACTCGGAGTTTGAAAGAAGGAAAGCTTGGGAGGTCAGCAAGGGGAAAACTCGAGCTTGTAATAATGTGCTCGAGTTTACCTATTTTGTAAACTCTCCTCTTCGTTTGTCAAACCATAGAGTAAACTCTTTACACAAAGGCATTAGGCTTGAGTCCATATACTTGGGCTCGAGTGTTCATTAAACTATAGCCATAGAAACAAGTGAACTCTACTCAAAAGGATAAACTCGGAGTTTAAAGAGATTCAATTTAATCTAAAACTTCCCGCCATGGGAAAACTCGAGCTTGTCTATACTGTGCTCGAGTTTACTTGTTTTCGTAAACTCTTTATTTATATCATGAGGGTTTAGGCTCGAGTCTATTTACTTAGGCTCGAGTTCGTTATGCTGAAAATATCCGAAGAGCTTCTGCTTGCGTGAAAACTCGAGTTTGCTTTTTTGGTCGCTCGAGTTTTGCGGGGACAGAGTGATATTGACTCTTTTATCATTTTAAAAGCTTTAGTACATGTTTACAATTGTTATTAATCATCAAAACATATAGAGAACTACAGACTTGCATGCCTAAGCTCTCTCCTTGAATACTATAACCACATAGGCACTCACTGATCAATGATGGAACTGGGACATCATCAAAATGTACATTAATACCTCCTGGCCAACTCAAGGACACTATGCAAGGATCCGTGGGGGGGCAGACCTGAAAGCCATTTGTTTGGCATCGAGCTAAATGGGGAAGACTACCGTATTGAGTACGAGGGGTACAATGGCTTATGCACAAACTCGGGAATCTATGGTCACAAGGCCGAGGAATGCAAAAATGTGGGGTTCCTAAATCCAACTCGAGATTGCGGAAACCGCCGAATGATTCGAAGACGTTATCGTCTACTTCAAATTCTTCTCACCGGAGGGAAATAGAAGCGTGACCAAGACACTTGGAAGATTATGACAAGCCCAAAGGGCCCAAAGAAGGCGTGGAAAGGAAAAACCGCAGTTCCCAAGAACCGCTCCAGCTGGTCCAGATTTCAGATGTGCTTCACGAGAGGGCGAGGGAGACAGAGGGCAATAAATGCTCAGGCTGTCATGAAAAAGCTCCAAGTGAGGATAGTGGCGCAGCTCAGAGCGTGTCAGTTGTCCGTGCATCAAGACTCTCTCAAAGAACTCGAAAAACAGGAGCACCAAAAGGGAGTCCGTGAAAGAGTGAACAAAAGCTGGAACAATAGCGTTTCTATCCACCCCACAAGACCGCCACAAAGAAAACGCAGTGTTATATGCAACAAAAGTACCGTTAGTGAAGTATCGGGGTGGCTCAGATACCCATGTGAGCAATCGAACTGCGGTGAGGTGCAAGAAGGTCAGTACGAGGTTGTCAACGCGGGCCTCTTCAACAGCCTATTCCCGATCCACATTTGGATATTCCCCTGACGAGGCTCCACCCATTTCCATTCCCAAGACACGCCTATTGGTCCTTCCGATAAGTTCTGGGGTCGAACCTGATCTATGGATCTCCGATTGTGACATGATGACGAGATTGTGGAAGACACCCCCACCAGTATCTTCTCGCCGCTGAGGCCCTTCCTGGATCACTCGGCTTAATTACTCAAGCTCCTTTAAACCTACCACCATATCCCTATCCGTTATATGGTGATTAGTGCCCTTTATTGGAATACATGGGGCTTAAGGTGGAAAATTGTTTCTTCCTAATTTGCGCGATCGTCATTGAAAAATCAAAGCTCAGCCTCATCATCTTCGTTCGAGACCAAGTGCTCCCGGGACGAGTCCCGCTTTATCGCTCTCTAATTCAAGGCTTCTCGATGGGCCGTTAGTCGCCCCTAGCTCGGATCGCTCGGGGGGTGCAGGTAGGGTCAACCTTGGAAATCTAGCCGATTTTTCACTTCTTTTCGTGGAAAAAGATAGGCAATACCTTCGCCTATGTGTTGTTCAATCTATGGTGGTCTTCCGTTCATACTCACAAATGAACTATGCTACGCCTCAGGAGAATCTCAGGCAAATTCTATGGCAATCCTCTTATTGAATTTCTCTTTTATCGATGTCGGGGCTCTCGGGTTGTATTCCTATGATTTCAACCATGTCTTATCTCCATCTGAAAGAAGTCGCTACTTCGCGTAGTAATGATTTCGCATGAATCTTTTCTATGATCGCTTACACGCTTTGTAAGTTTCTCGAGCATGGGCTCTTCGTGCCCTAATTTACTGGAAGTGTCCCCCCTGCTATGGTTGTCTAAGACACTTTGAGAGACTTTGGACAGCCAAATTCTGAGTTCCTTTGTCTTTCCTCCGAATGCTCTATTCATGTCCTTCCAAGAACTAAATTCTCTCTCGATCACAACCCGATCAGCTTTAAGGGAATAATGACTCGTGATCCCGCAATTGGATGCGGCCCTTTAATTTCGAGGGCCATGCGGGTCTACCATGAAGGTACTTGATTTTCTCTCGCTCAATCTGGTCCATTCTAATGATATCAATGTTTCCCCCCTAATTTTCAAGCTGCCTATCGAATCTTGGAACAAAAGAATTATTTGGCCAAGTCGAGAAGCAAAAACACATTATTATGGCCGTAATCAATGGAATTTAACCCAAAGGTTTACTCCCAACTCGACTTCCCTATGTTTTCTTGAAATGGAGTTACGTGAGGAATTAAATAGATCGCTGAAATTAGAAGAAATCAAATGGTTTCTAAGTCTAAACTGAGTGGATTACTAAATCCGACCGTAATATTTTTAATTAATCATCTAAAGACAAAGATGAGGTCTCTGAGGAACATGATCTCTATGTTGCGTCACCCTAATGGTGAATGGATAGAAAATGAAGATTCATTGAAATAACATGTTGCTAACCACTTCAAGAGATTGTATCTATAGGTAACCACCACCATGCGCATCTATCTACCCACGCTAATTTCCTCGTTATGAATCAACGATTCTTGATGGAGCTCTCAGGGCTTCCTTAGCGATATTGAGATCGGAGAGGCTATGTTTTCTATGGGATCGTATAAAGCTCCTAGGATTGACTACTTCCCACCGATCTTCTATAAATCCAATTGGGACACCATCGGTCCCGCTATCTCGCAAATTTTTTTCGTTAGGGCTTGAGGAAGCATCTCTTCTCGAGGCCAATAAGACACTCCTAACTCGATCCCCAAAAGAGATAAAGTTGAGGTCGGGGTTTCCCATTTTAGGCCGATAGCACTATGTGCTGCTCATCACAATGTCTTACCAAGCTTCTTGCGTTACGCCTGGTGGATGTAATGAATGATATTATCTCCCTGCCTTGCTACTTCATCAAGGGTGTAAGTATATCCAAGACAACATTGTAATCAAGTTAGGAACTATCGCATATTATGAACAAGAATCAAGGTGGAAGGATCTTATGTCTATGAAGATCGACTCCTCCAAAAGCATTTGACAGGATCAATGTGGGTTCCTTTCATGTACTTCTTGATGCTGGATTTGATATTAAATTTGGTGAATCTTATCATAAATTGTTTCTTCGCTTTCTTTTAATGTTCTTTGGAGCCTGTGGTGCACGAGGTCGAATTTTTGTCCCTGCAGAGGTCTTCATTGTAGATCCTATTTCACCTTTTGTTATTCATCTTGTGTACGGATGATATCTCATGTTATATGTGACTTAGCTAGCGATGGTGATTGGAAACCAATTTACACTCTAGAATAGGTCCGAAGTAAAGTCTCACTTTGATCTTTTCATGACGATTTGCTTTTTGGGGTTGCCCGAACCCCAAGCAAACTGCAGATGCTAATTGCTCAGACAGTTCATGTCAAGGGCCTCAAACTGGGAAGATTAATTATTCCCAAAATCCCACTCTTTTTTTTCTCTCCCGAATCCCTATTCATGTCCTTCTTAGAATAAAGACTTATCCCGATGCGATTTCCGGTGGAGATTGGTACTTACCTTGGATTTCCTCTTACCCGTTGAGAAAAACTGAGGAAAAGTTCCATTATATAATTGATCGAGTTAGATCCAAATTGGCGTCCTGAAAATCGCTTGTTTATCTATGGCGGGAAGGATCACTCTTGCCAAGTCTGTTTGAGCTCTATTCCTGGGCTATCCGATGCTAGTTGCAAGACTCCCATTGAGTATTTGTCATGAGGTTGAGAAACTTCAAAGAAATTTTATCTGGGTCACAATGAGACTTCTAGAGGATTTCATTACATCATTGGGATTTAATCACGGGACCAAAAAGAGGTGGTGGTCTAGGATTCAAAAAGCTCATTCCATTCAATCGAGCATGCGGTGCCAAGTCGACTTGGAAATTGACATTAGGAGATAATTGTCTTTGGGCATGATTCTCTTCTTCACGAGGGGCATCCTGAGAGGATGAGTCCCTTCTATCTCATAAGAGTGGAGATTCGAAGCTCGGAAATTCATTTGTTCCCAACAGAAGTGATTGATCTCGGTATGAAGGGTAGATCCATAACGTATAAGGTGTGAATTTTTCATGACTATTGGGTTGAAAATAATATCCGGCTGGTCAATTTCTGCACAAGACCCCTAACCGAGGAAGAAGACGGAGCAATGGTTTTCGATTGGGTTCTTGATGGTTCTTGGAATCTTGACAAACTTCAGTGTGTAATTAACCACTCAGGTCTTAATAGAATTCTGGCCTGTTTGCCCCCCAGAGCTGATGCTGGCGATGATCTCCTGGTTTGGGGAAAAGCTGGTGATGGTTTATTCTCTGTCCGAAGTGCCTACTCACTTTTAGAGTTCAATCCCCCTTCGTGCTCTGACAAATTATTCAAGATTATTTGGAAGTGGAATGGCGCTGAAAGAATCAAAGTCTTCATGTGGAAAGTGGCTCTAAATAAACTTCCAACCAACGTATGGCATGGAGCACATGGTCGCAGGGCTAGGCTCTCTTGTAACTTCTGGAATTCAGAGATGGAAGATATATTACACATCTTGAGAGATTGCAACTATGCCAAATCTTTATGGTTTAACCTTCTCGATGCTAGGTACTCCTCTTCCTTCTTCTCTCGCTTCTCCATGACTGTCATGCCCATGAACCTGAATCTGAATTTAGGCAGGGGTTTAGGATGTAATTGGAATATGATCTTTGGTGTTTCCATTTGGAAATTATAGGAGTGGAGAAATTGTTTTTTTAGGAACACTTTGTCAAACCACCAACCCTCGTTTGCTATTCGCAACTTCGAGATTTTTCTCTTCACCTCAAACTCAATTATGTTGGGAACTTCTTCTAGTTTATCTTGGAAAAGGCCTCCTTTTGGCTAGCTTAAAATAAATGTTGATGGAGCTGCAACCTCCCAAACTTCTCAAGCCTACTGTGGTGGGGTCATCGGAGACACTAATGGCGAATGGGTAGCCGGCTTCTCCAAAATGATCGGTTCCCACAACCTCATTATGCGAGGGGAATGGGCTATTCTCACGGGGTTTAGAGTTAGCTTGGGATCTTGGTCCCAGAAAGCTTATTTTGGAGTCGATGCCTTATCTGCGACGCGGGTAAGATCCGGATTAGTTAGGGCGAAGCTTTGATGAACTGGGTGGGTAACCAAAAAAAAAAAAACAGAGAAAAAGAAACCA
>JAMWYP010000490.1:186436-234687 GCA_025563575.1 Acacia pycnantha | reverse complement strand
CGACATCGGAAACAAGAATTCCAAGGACGGCAAACTTGCGGCTAATTGGGACGAACCTTATCGCGTTCGCGAATCTCTTGAGAGAGGAGCTTATATTCTGGAGAACTTGGACGGAGCCCCAATCAAGCGAACATGGAATGCGGACAAGTTAAAGGCGTATTACAGTTAGGCTTATCTGTTATTTGTCTTAAAGCATCTTTTTCCATTTTGTTCTTTGTTCAATGTTGGCTTGATGGCTTTTCCTTCGATTTCTTCAAAAGCAACCTCGGATTGGTACGGAGTGTGGGGGAAACGTTCGGACTTTCCCTTACAGAGGAGATGCCTTCTCGAATTTTCGCCTGCCCGCCACGAGAAGCTTTCCCCTGGCCTTCACGGTGATGATTGGTTAAAGCAACAGTTTGCGATGTTGGACGAGAAGATTCATCGCCCCAAAGCCACCAACGGCTTCTTCCCCTGACGGTTTTGCGTAGTTCATCCAGTTCTTCGGGGTCATATCTTTTATGTCCTTCGACATTTGGAACTATTCTCCCAAAGGACTCAACAATCGACGAGCAGAAGAGGAAAAGGCTCACTCGAAAAACAGGGGAATGTTTGCACAAATGTGGGAATTGGGAACAGGATTGCGCAGAAATTCACTCAATGAAGAAATCTAATCAGAGATTCAACTAAGTACAGACGCAATTTAGTAGCGAAACAGAGACTACAAAGCCTTGGACCAATGTCCACAAACAGGTTACGTAAAGAAGAAACTACATATCGGAGCGTAACAAAGAGAAAGATAGGAAGCGTAATACCGCCTAAGAAACGGGTGGTCGTTCAAGAAATTGTGAAATAGAAACAGGTTGCTCGCAAGATTGAACTTCTTCGTCAAGGCAGTGAATCGGCAGGAGAGAAATTCTTGGGAGCAAGGGAGTGAAAGTGAAATAATGAATAGACTTGGCGGGTATAAAGCTTTCAAAAACCCAAACGACGGGGGCAAAAGTGACTTTTCACTCTGAAGTAAGGGTCACGTCTCCCGCATATTTAATGCGCGTCTGTCAGGCATTAAATGCGCCAAGGGCCGCATAGGCTAACATACCCTCAGTTCGGCTTCACGACAGTCGAGGGATGCCAGCTGGCAGAAACTAATGATGACTTAGAGAAGAGGAATATACAGTAGAAAACGCTCGGGGACAATGGGCAGCGCTCACAGGAAAAAATAAGGGACAACGTATACCTCTTTGTCAGCAAAGTCAAACACCCGGCTCATTTTGAAAGCGATCCGCTACCGAAATACCTCGGTCCCGGATCGCTTCCTCCTATGAGCTCTAGGCTGCTATGATGGCAAATCCCAATCGATCCTTTTCGGAAAGACTCGGGTTTGGGGATATTAACTACGCAAGAAAAGAGCCCGGATACCGGATATTTGAAGAACAATGGCATCTTGACAATCGCCAAGGTAACCGGACCACATGTGCAGGGCAATGCAATCGAAGACAAGTAACTCCGAAGTTCTTTTAAGCTCGGATAGATGCTTTCTCAAAGTCAAACGAGTGGTAGTAACCCGATACGAAATCGGATTCAACAAAGATATCCACCCCGGCCGACCGGACACTGGAGAACCCAATGGGGGCAATGATATCATGTTATCTCGCGATCAACAAAATTCGGACATCCGTACTCTAGTCAAGCAAACAACTAAACTCGGTAGCTCATAGAGCCGAACAACCGAGCTTGGGGGCAAGCATTACGGACCCGGTCAAGGCCCACTATCTCACTAGCTAGTGCGGGGGCAATCCACGTAGTGGTCACAACCCACTAACCGTGGGACCCGGCCACGACCGGGCGGTTGGCACGATCCCGGCCACGACCGGGATGATCGCACGATCCTTGGACACGCACAACATGGGAGTCGGGCGTCAACCGACTGTGTACACTCTATATATATAGACGGAGGAGATAGGCGCACGGTACGCACATTCTAATCCCCGACTAATCTACATTCGGTCACACGGCACACACGGCACCCTTTAGGCGAAACGCACGCTTGTGTACCGTGATCACATCTTCTCCTGGACGCTTGCCCTATAAGCATACAGGAGGAGCATCTAGATCCTATATCAAATCACCGGCCCTTCTATAGGCCGGACATCTGAGTTCTACACCAGAACAATACATTTGGTAAAAAAATTACTCAAGTTTTTTTATCAAATTATTAATATTTAAGTAAAACTTACTTAAATCTTGTCTAAATTTAGTAAAATTGTTAAACAAAAAACTAGTATATAGTACATATACTGTTAAAAGATAAATTAAATATTTAGAATGATGAAGAATAAATTAGTAAATAAGATTAATTCTAATTGAATTTTTAATTAAAAATTTAATTTTAGTGTTTTATATAATATTTTTTAACAGTGTTATTAATTTGGATTAAATTGTATGCTTTTTTAATAAAGAAAATGTATGCCTTTAAAATAGACATAATTTTTATGTATTTAAAACAAAACAGGAGTTTGGATAAATTATTTTTCTCTAAATTAAAAAATAATTCTGATCTTTTAAAAAAATTGAAATTATTATTTATCTCATGCAATATACTAAAATTGGTCAATCTATCCAACTTTTATAGGGCCGTAAGGAGACATTGACCATGGTCTTCATTAACCAAAAAAATTAATTAAATAAATAAATAGACTGCTTTAGAAAATATTAGGTGCGTCGGCCCAAAAAGAAGATAGTGATATTACATAAACACCCCTATAATGCCGTTTCTCTTACCAGCCTGTCCGAATTCTCCAACGGCTACTTACACAAGCAACGGATTTAAAATTGTCTCTCGTCGCATGATTCAACTTCCTTCAACTCGGCACATACCACGCTCCTCTGCTCTCTCTCTCTCGCATTCTCTCTCTCTCTACTCTGTAAATTCTTCTGGATAGGATATGGCGGCAGAAGCTCCTTCGTTGCCGGTGATTGAAGAAGAGGAAATAGACGACGAATTCTATGAGAAGATCGAAGCGCCCAAGTTCGTGGACTTCACCGCACCAGAGATTCGCCGTTCTCATGAAGATCGCTACTGGTTCTGCTTGCGCCTTGGTAATTTATTTTCCTAGCTGCGTCGCATGAGTTCATTGCAAATTTTGATTTCACTCTTTTCTTGTGATTTTAACTGGAAATTAGATCTCTGGATCAGTCTGAAAGAACTCTGAAATTTCCAAATATATCAAGTTCGAGTAGGCATGGACTTCGAGGATAGCTTAGAAAACAAATGAAACTCGATCTGAAAACTGGGTCTTAGAAGCATAAGTTCTTAGATTTATGTCAAGTAACGTTGATCATTTTGAATAAAGGATCTGTATGGTATTGGAGTTTCTTTCTTTCTCGAACAAGAGTTTGATGCTGTAAGAAATTTATCGTCTGATATACAATTTTCTCTGAAATCCGATATTTTTGATGTAACTCTGTGTCAGAATTATATCATTTACTGTGTTCTGTTCAGCTTCCTGTGATGATTTGATTGGTAATATTGTATTTCGTTTATTGACTTTTCTACAATTTCACATTAAACCCATCTTATTGCGCTAATTGACTGTGCAAACATGCATAAAACTTGAAGTCTTCGACTATACTTGTGACCAGGATGTGATCGAAATCATGAAGAAGAGTTGGACTCTGAAGCAATCTACAAGAATTTTGTCCTTCGGGTTGGTTCTGGATTCGCTCTTCTTGAACTTCACTTCACTGATATTTGATAAAATTCCCAGTATAGACACAGTGGTCAATTTTGGCTTTTTACAGGTTATGGCAGCTAGAAGTCCCAATGTTCGCCTCAGAAAAGCAATGAATCGAAGAGAAGCAAGGTAAAGAAACAGAACTATTAATTATTCCCTTTTATTATCGATCATTTTAAGTAAAAATTTTGCTAATAAGGTTTATCCCTTTTTTGTTCTTAGTCAAAATCTGAAATGTCCACTTACAGCTCCTGCAAAATCTTCCAAGCCAAGGGTTTCAAGATTGGCTTTGATTTCGTCATTTTCTAAAAAGATTGTTGATGACAAAGCAAGAACTAGGCCTCCTTCTAAGGTTAATGCAACCCCAAAAAGTGCTAAGGTAAAGCAATCATCTGCTACGGCTAAGGCTTTTACTACTCCCAGAAATAAGAAGAAAAGTTCGAATCTAGATCAGTTCAAAACTGTTCAAAGCAAAGCTTTGAATGTGGCTGTGCCTAAGAACAGAGTTATAGCTAAAACTCTTGTATTTCACTCACCGAAAAAAGTGGTGAAGATCAAGAGCTCTGTAGAACTGAAGAAGACACCCATGAAATCTCTGTGTTCGGCAATGAAGAAGCTTGAGATTGATAGCGTAAAGAAGAAGAACGAAGAAGCTTCTAGAAGGAAGGTCAAGGGACGTGAGGTTAAGAGCCGTGTGTTTGATTCTTTATATCCTAACAGATGTTTGAAAGAGGAAAAGAAATTAAAGGATCATTCTCAGATTCATGAAGGAGGAGGAGCCACCGATGATAACGGTGATTCTAGTGACATGGAGATTGATGAGAAATCAAGGGATGGATCTCTTGAAAGATGTCATGAATCATCAAGTTCAGAAGAAGCAGAAAAGAAGAGTTGTGAAGAATGTTGCGAAGAAAATGAAGAGAAAAAAATCCCAGAAGCTACAAAGAGAAACGACAATAAAGAGAATTCTATTGCACCTGATGATGATAAAGAAAATGAGGGTGAACTCAATCAAAATGATAATAAGGAAAATGTTTCAGCTCCTGATGAGAACAGGTATATATTAATCTGCATTCAAATTAATTATATTAAGAGTATCTCTTGCTTTTTCATCTTCAAAATCCAATCATTTTCTTCCACAGAAGGCTGGTTATCAATCATGACAACATTGAAAAACCCAAGAATGAAGAGACGAGGAAGACACAGAAGGTAAGTTCCATTTCAGATTCATGCTAGTTATTATGAACTACGGATACCTTCTAACAGGAGTAATATCATATCAGTACCCAATATTTGAATTACACCCACTCTTTAAACTATATATTTAAATTCCCAATATTTGAATTAGACCCACTCTATAAACTATATATTTAAATTTCAAATTGTATGCTTACTTTTTTCTTGGATTATCCATATACGTTTGACTGAAAATTTGATGATTATGACTTCAAACCAGAAACCTGCTTCTAATGCAACAACTGGGTCTCAAGTTGTGAAATACAGAAAATTAAGGCCAACAAATCCCAAGCCTTTTAAGCTAAGAACAGATGTAAGTAAGGATGTTCTCTTCCTATTAGTTTCAAAAAGATGGAATCTTAAAGGAAGTTAGAGTAATTAACTCTCTTTAGTTCATTATGTTCTTTTGGGTTTTTTCAGGAAAGAGGAATTCTCAAAGAAGCAAACTTGGAGAAGAAGCCTCTCGAGACACCCTTGAAAGAAATCATTGCTAAAGGAGGCAAGACAATGAGGAAATATCACCATCTAAACCAGGTAAGTTTCAACTTGAACATTAACTATGTTAAGATGTCAAGTGTTGAGCATACTTGACGTAGAAAGTCCCACGTCATAAGTTGATATGTTGATATATATAGAAGTACAGGTATGGATCCTATTGGAATTTGTCTAGAAACCTATGGGATAAAGAATAGGTAAGAGTAAAACACTTGAAAAACGCCAAAAACATATAGAACCGTTTCTAGATCCTTAGCCAAGGCTCTACAATAAGTTGATCAAACTCTTGCGACCTAGAAGTTTTTTATCAAAAAAACAGTGACAAGTAAACACTCGACAAAAAAAAAAAAAAAATCACGTATAACTTCTAGAAAACTGAATACACCTTGGTTCTTAAATAGATTAGAAGTCACACATTAAGTAGTATGGGATGCTGAATGAGATTTATAAGTTGGTTGGTTCTCCCACTCAATAAAGCGAGATGCTAGGATGTTACAATTTGATATCAAAGCCTAGTTCAGGTCGGTTAACGTGCCAGTGAGGACGCTGGGCTCAAAGGGGTTGAGTGTTATGTCCCACATCAACTGGGGAGTGGAACGAAAGATGCCTTATAAGGGTTCAGATACCTCCCCCTCTTAACGCGTTTTAAAACTAAGAGGGGTGACGAAGACCCCAAAGCGGACAATATCAATTGGTATTAGAGTTAGACTCGGGTCGATGTGGTTAATGTGCTAGCAAGAACGCTAGGCCCAAAGGTGGGTTCTCTTAACGCGTTTTAAAACTAAGAGGGGTGACGAAGACCCCAAAGCGGACAATATCAATTGGTATTAGAGTTAGACTCGGGTCGATGTGGTTAATGTGCTAGCAAGAACGCTAGGCCCAAAGGTGGATAAAGTGTTATGTCCCACATTGGCGACGTGTTTTAAAACCGTGAAGGGTGATGAGCACCAAATATGGGTTGAGTGTTATGTCCCACATCGACCAAACCTCCGAGTGCGGGATGTTACAGGTTTCCTCAACCTACTTATATTAGCAAGTATAATGCTTCCTTCTTGATTAAGGGAACTTTTAGGGAATCTGGGAGTAGGTTTACTTTTGCAAGTAACTTTAGGTAGTTGGGAGTAGGTTTAAGGTTTACTTCTGTAAGTAGGCTTACTTACATTTGTAAGGTTTAAGGTTTCTTTGTTAAGAAAACATATTCTATAAATAGCCTAATAGCTTTCATTTGTAAGGAGTTTTGGATGAATGAATATTTTGAAATCTTCTAGTCTCTCTATTCCTCTTTGTTGGTTTCTCTCTCATTTCCCCTCAATGTCAGTTCTATTTTCTTGGCCCTCCTATGTTTTTACATTTCTATCTCCTAAACCTCATTTTTCTGTATTAGAACTAAGTTGTGTTGCATCAAAGCTAGATTCTGCACGCTCTTAGGTTGCTTGCATCGCTGAAGAAATGCAAAACCCTCATCACCTTGTTTTCGCCATAGTCAAAGCCATGACACCTAGAATCCTAGGAGCACCTCCGATACAAAATGATGCAAGACACACTAGTTATAATGCATACAAAGGGTGTTTAGGAGAAAGAGATGTAGAAACATGGAGAGGGAAAAGAAATTAAACAAAAATTGGAGGGGCAAATGAGAGAACGAAGGAGGAAGAGAGATTACAAGGCTTCAAAATATTCACTTCTCCAAAAATATATAATTCTCCTTATCAGTGGAAGCAGGCTCTCTAAGAAGATGATTTTTTAACCAAGAAGACTTAGAATAAAGTCATCCATAGGTTTCCAAAAACATATTAATTATTATATTTCATCAAAAAGGTTCCACAATTACTTGATCAGACTCTGGGAGCCTAGATTCTATCAAGAACAAAAAGTAACAAGTAAATAGTCGCTAAAATAAAATTCTCATTTATAACTTCTAAAAAACTTTATACAACTTGGTCTTTAAATAGACAAAATTTAAACCCTAAATGACTCCAAAGATTAAAAAAATATTCTAAAATATCTTAAAGATATGAAAGATAAGATGACATTTACCTAGATTAAATCACCCATATTGTGGATCTCTATTTGACAACTTGTATATCTAAAATCATATATCCAATGAAGTTTATATGATAATGACATTAAATGGATAGTCCAGAGGATTTCTTTGAAAATCCTCCAAATCTAAAACACCAAAATAAAAAATAAAACTCAAAATAAATGAACAAATGGACGCAAATTGACTTAGTGGATTGGTCTTCAAGTAATGTTTCTTGTTGAAACTCCAAGCAAGTCACTTCCAAGACCAACAAGACTATTCACGTTCATGAGTTTCTATTCTGCATTACAACATGGATTTGGGCTGCAAATGCATAAGATTATAACCCAATTTGCCTCCTCCAAGTGTGTATTTATTGTTGACTTATGCTCCAAATGTACATAGTAACCTTTCCAATATGAAATTATGAATCCCCTTCCTATTACTTTCCTCCACTAGGCCAGTATCATGTAAAATGACAAAATTGTCCTTAAGTTTTATATCAAATGTGATGTCGATTCCACTTGTGTCCCTGGCCCAGTCACCTCCCCTATTTCGGGGCCTAATGCTTCCTCGGGCCGAGCAAAAACTAATTTAAGGAATAACTGTGCTGACTACTTGTAAATAGAATGGCTGTTGTTGTAAATTATAAGGATATGTGATCATGTCTAGCACGCATAGTATCATTACATTAGACACAAGGTGCACTTTTTCAAATTGCATACTTCAAATTTTACTTGTACTTGAAGAGCTAAAACTATGCATTCCTTTCTTGCATCAGAAGAATGAACAAAACTCTGATAATAACAGCTGCGAAGACAGAACCGATCATGCAACAGAAGAAAATAACTCTGTAAGTTTATGTGCTGAGGATGAAATTTTGAATATTATTGCTACGTGAAATTTTGAGAATAAAGATGGCTGAAACATCTTAAATGGCAAATGTAGGTAAGCATTCAATGTTCTGTCCTTGGAAACTCCAATATGAAAGTGAACAGATTACATGCCACACCTCAAAGAAGTATACCTCAGAAACCAGTTGATAAGGCTGAACGGCCAAAACGACAAGATAAAGCAGCTCAAAAATTGGATGACAAGTTTAAAAGAAAATCCCATATGACGCAGCCCACACTAGTTGTAAGGCCTAGAAGGTAAGTTATCTCCATGAAAGTAATTATAATTTGTTTTACTTGCTTTTACTCTATTTATGCTAAATATAAGACAATTGTAATGAGTAAATGTGTCAAATTTTGAAACTGACCAATCATATTATGAGTACTAATGCATCCTTATAACGGGTAATATGGGAGGAAAACTTGTTAAGAATACATATTGCACTACATTTTGGAAAAAAAAGGAGTATTTATCAGAACAATTAGCCTCAAGATTCCTTTAAATATATTATAACTTGGTTGTATTGCAGTGCTTTATCAAGGAAGAAAGAGATTGATCTTATAGAAACACCTTGTAAGCAGCAGCTCAGTGTAATTGATGAAAAGTCATCCAATTTACAACAGCCCAAGGAAGCAGAAAAGGCTTGTGATAATGGTGATTCATGTAGAAGAAAAGCTTACAGTGCCAATTCCAGTTCTCGCTCAAGACCAACAAAAATGACTATAACTGTTCCAAAGGAACCAAATTTTCATAGTCTCCACGTGCCAAAGAACTGCACAAAAAAATTGACTTGAGTGTATTTCTTTTTCTGGCTGTTCATTGGTTGAGTGTGTGTGTTTAATGTTCAATAATATCATTGAATTCGTTATAGTGGCTTCCTGAATATTGTTGTGGGGCCATCTAATACTGAGGCGTAGGTAAATTCGATGATTCAGAAGAGCCATGTTTGTTGTAACATAGTTGATTCATTAGTAATTGTTTGTTCATGTTCATTTATGATGTTACTTTAGTAAGATTTAATATGGTTCTGACTTTTTTCCTTGCATTGTGTATTCAGAAGAGCCATGTTTGTTGTAACTCAGTGGCGGCTCCGTCTTTATGGCCAGCTGGGGCCTTGGCCCCGGCTCATCTTATAAAAATTGTTAGTATATATATGTATTTATTATATGATACCGTCTTTATGGCCAGCTGGGGCCTTGGCCCCGGCTGATCTTATAAAAATTGTTAGTATATATATGTATTTATTATATGATATTTTATTTGGCCACAAATTTGGCCCCAGCTAATTTTTTATCTTCTCTATAAGGATAATGTTTGTTACATTACTCATTAAGCTATGAGAGGAAAGTAAAATTCTTGTTTGAGATACCGAAAAGGTTAGTATTATCTTATATATTGTTTTGATTTATTATTATCGATTATTATATATTTGTATTTTCAAGGTTATTTGATACTATTTAGTAAATACTTCCTTTGGTCTTTATTTAAGGAACCAACTAACAATTCTCACAAGTCAATAAAAACAATTAAAGTCATTAAATTTGTTCTAAAATTTAAGTATTTTTCATTGTTATCCCTATTAATTACATTAAACTCTAATATTATATTAATTATTACTCTCTTTTTTCTCGAAAAAAAGAGAGTAATAATTAATTTTTATTAATTATTATTTTCACTCACTACCTTTTTAATTGTGGGTATACATGGGCAAAATATATAATGCAATTTGGAAACAAGCAAGTGCCTTATAAAAAGGATCAAATATACTTATTAGTTGATACTTTATAATAAAACTTAAAAGGAGTAGTTCAATATATTTATTTTTTGGCCCGGGCTAAAAAAAAAATTTAGTTCCACCACTGGTTGTAACATAGTCGATTCATTTGTAAGTGATTGTTCATGTTCATTTATGATGTTACTTTAGTAAGATTTGATATGGTTCTGACTTTTTTCCCTGCATTGTGTATTTCTAAAACAAGAATACAAGTGTTGGCAAAAAAAGAAAAAAAAGAAACAAGAATGTAAGTAATTTTGATCATTCTAAGTTGAAATTGAGGAAAAACATACCAACACCTCAATGAAATATAATAATTTATTTTATTTTTAAGGAAACATAATAAGAAAGATTTTATTATAAAAAGAAATGAATTTACTTTTGTTATTATATAATTTTAACAAGTTGTAAGTTTTCTCCTAGATTTATGAAACTCTTAAAATAGTTGGGAGTAGGTTTTGCAAGTACGTATACTTGTGCAAGTAGATTTACTTCTTAGTTTTTTTTTTTTAAACAATATAATCGCTTCCACTTGTAAAAAGACACTTATATTTTTGGATGAATGAATATAGCCTTGTGTTCATGTACCATACATGTTTTTTTTTTTTTTTAAAAAAAAAAAAAAAAACAGAAACATTACCAAAATTACAAATGAACACCTATTTGAACTATACATGGCTTTTCCTGTGGAAGAAACAGATTCACTGATTTCAAAGAGTCAAGCTAGAAAAGTCATCCAAAAAGGAATGAAATACACAAACTGGAAGTTAGTAGCCCTTTTGACAAGCTATTAGGCTTCTTTTAATTCAATAAATTACTATTATAATTCTTGACAAATTATCATAACAACAAAAACCATGAAAGAAAATAGGGAAAATTACGTTCAAGGTCCCAAGGAAGGACAAAATTACAAAAAAGTCCCTTGAAATCACAAAATTACCCAGAAGTCCCAAGGGATTTTTTGTTGTAAATACATACATTTCCTGTTGTAAATGGTTTGGGACTTTTTTGATATTATTTGTACGGAATCAAAATCCAGGTTTTTAAATGTTGTTGTAAATACATACATTTCCTGTTGTAAATGGTCAGGTGTTTAAATGTTGTTGTAAATATATACATTTCCTATTGTAAATGGTTTGAGACTTTTTTGATATTATTTGTACGTAATTAAAAAAGTCTCAAACCATTTATAACAGGACATATATGTATTTACAAGAACATTTAAACACCTGACCATTTACAACAGGAAATGTATGTATTTACAACAGAAAATGTATGTATTTACAACATTTAAAAAATTCCATACAAATAATATCAAAAAAGTCTCAAACCATTTACAACAGGAAATGTATGTATTTACAACACGAAATGTATGTATTTACAACAAAAATTCATTTGGGACTTTTCTGTAATTTTGTGATTTCAAGTGACTTTTTTGTAATTTTTTTCCATCCTTGGGACCTAAGTGTAATTTTTTCACTTATTGATAAATCTATATTTTGCATTATATATTCATACTTTGGAAATAGGTTTTTATGCACTTTGAGGGATTTTGGGGCATGAATTGGGAATAAATTCTCATTAGTAAATTGTGCTAAATTTGGAGGAAAGAAGTGTTTTATGTCATGTTTATGTGCCGGAGGCATTCATGGGACTAAGTTGGCATTTGGAAAATTCAGATTCTGAATTAAATTAAGAGCAAATTGGTGCTCATTAGTGGAGCTATGCAGTTTTAGAGAAGCAACTTGTATTCATTTCAGATTTGGTTCTGGCTTCCACTGTGTCCTACACTCACACCAGATCTTATTCACATACTCCTTTGCATGCACAACACCTCACAATTATTCACACTCTTCTCTTCTCTTATGTTTCCAGATCTGGATCTCACATTTTTCTCTCACTTTCCTCTAGCCATTTTTCACTTTCTCTATCACTTTCTCCTTCTCATGCACGAAATTATCCCACCATTTTCTCTCAATTCTCATCTCATCCATCTTCTCTTAGATTCTTTCATTCCAAATCTGGATCCACATCTGGAAATTAATTCCCCACTTGCATTTGATCAATGATGGTGCACAACTTCCAGTTTTTGATGGCTGATTTGTGGATTCATGAGTAGCTAAGCATCTTCTTCTCTTTGAGAAGAAAGAGAACTTGAGCTTGAAAATTCATGGAGTATCTTCTACTTTCTCTTGATTTGAATCTGTTGAACTTAGATCTAGTTTTTCACATTGTAATCTTAAGTTTAATGGAGACCTTCATTGCTGGACAAGAGGTTTAACCAAATGGATTGATTGATCATATTTGATTAATTCTCTAGAGCTAGATATTATCACTGTTTGCAAATTCTATAATTGTTACTCTTCTCAACTTATTATCACCATGAATTGAAGCTATGATGGTCAGGTAGAAGTTTCAAGGGAAGGCTTCATTGATTCATACACACTTCATTCATCTCTTCTTCTCTACTCCTTTTCTTCTTTCCAAAAACGAAATTCTATAAAAACAAAGATTGCAGAAAGATTTTGGTTCTGTTTGTTTCACTAATTTGTTGGACATTAACCAATACGACTAAAGTTAAATCACTGATATAACATCTGAGCAAACACACGCCACCAAACACTCTGATCATAATCATATTAATGTAGGACATAGCATTTCCATTACAAAACCAAATCTAACACAAACAAGTTTCATCAGACACTGAGAACAACCCCTCCACACCTTTTTTTTACAAATCATGGGACCAGATGGCTTTTTATTTGTTTATTAAAACTAAAGGCGTTTTCCTGCAATCTAAGTACAATATACCAGCATTTCCACACAGATTCAAGCAAGCACCATCCTGTGACTCTCAACAAATTCCCATTTATGTGACCAAGGAATTTCTGTATGTGCTTTTTTGAGTCATTTCAGGCCTTATTGCTCATAAGGTATTTCAGTTTCTCATTTGCAGCCACAAGTTCAGCAGATATGCCTGGTTCATTTGCTGAATGACCTGCATCTGCAACAACCTGTTTCATCATAAGTATGATTTAGTATATAACCTCAGAAGTAATCAAACTTCCAGAGAAATATTTTCTTCGAAAAAGCCATAGATAAACAAAATCCTTTCATAAAAGCAAAATAAAATGCTCACCGATGCAAATTCTTGATACTACAACAGAACAATCTATGAGCAATTTATTGTTGGACAAGACTTGGTAAAATTCCTAGTCTACCAGGGTCATTTTTAGTCATATTCTTATTCTTTTTCCCTTCCTAGCCTATTGAAGATTATCAAACATATTTTATAATAAAATCATTACATGTTGGCATTTTCTTAATAATTCATCATCACATTATTGACTACAGAATGTGGCTTTATTTATGAAGCTTAAAAAAAACAATCATATTAGCACTCTTACCCTAAAATCTGCCTCAGGCCAAGCTTTATGAAGATCCCAGGCTGACATCATTGGGCAGCAAATATCATATCTTCCCTGCAAAGTTATGAAGGACAAGTTACGACCATTTGATCAACAAAATGGAGAGAAATGGAATGGAAAATATAATTAATAAAGTTATTAAGAAAATGAAATATGAATCTCATATCCCTAATGTAAAGAACAACAGCAAGCCTTATCCCAAGTGGGGTTGACTATATGGATCGCATGGCGCCATTGTGCCCTATGTACAAATGGTTTTTTTTTTTTTTTAAAATGGAGATATGTACCTCTTAAATAATAATTGCAAGAACATAATTACAAATAAATGCTGATTATTGGCAGTCAAAATCAAAATAGCAGATATTGTTGATACAATTTGATTCTTTTTAACGAGGGAAAAGGATGCGCAATTTTTTAAAGTCAGAAATTCAAAGGTGCAATGATGAATTTGCATATACCTGTACAATTACAGTGTTGATATGCCTTATCTTGTCTACATTATCCAACAGGAATGAATCTGATGGAAAGAAAGCCTTGTTTACAAAATAATGGTTTTCAATCCTTGCAAATGCCTACAAAGACATACAATAATGTCATCAGACCAATTTACACTCCCAATTACGAAACACAAGAACACACATTCATATATCAATCTTAAATAGAGAAGGGTGAAGACGGAGAAGTCCCACAATAGATTGGTTTTTTGGTGATAGATTACAAAATATCCATGAACGATTTCAAAATCAAGAATACAAACAAAAAACAGGCCTCTTAATAATTAAGCATCAATATATGAAAGCACCAAGCAGGGTAGAAAAATAATTTAACTTCTCCACTTCTTTAGCACATTCTGCAGTTGCCGCTACTGAAATGGCATTAACGAAATTAATTTTATACTGTAAACAGCTAATGTATTTCATAACTGCAGAAAAATTGCTATTACTACAATATATGATTGAGTCTATGCAGTTAATAATACAAATAAAATGCAGGCAACATAATAATTAAGCATCAATATACAGAAGCGCATAGTGAGGTGTTCATAGACCAAAACAATTAAGCTTCTCCATGTCTTTTCCATCAGATTATCAGAACAGAACATTCTACAGTTTCCACAACAGAAATGGCATTAACCTTTAAGAAATTTCAAAATCTTGTTTATAGAGACCAAAAGATTCAGTAAGCGAATAATGGAGTTCATAACCACAAAAATTATCATATGACCTCTTCCATATGCACAAACATTGCATAGATGAGTCTTTGCACTTCAAATTTTAGAACATGCAATGTGACAATGTGTATAAGAAATGTGTTGGAAGATTACATCAATTCTGTAACGGTGGAATAAAAGATTGTAGTAAAGATGAAATCCAAAATAAAGAAAAAGAAGCTGATTATGGAATTTAAGCCAGGCATTCTTCATAAAACAATTTATAAAAAATGGTCAAACAGCAAAAGTCTTATATTCCTCATTACTTAAACCTACCAGTGAAAAGTAATCATCATCCCCCTTTTTGATGTTGTCATCATTTGGAATAAGATGCGCAGTCATCATTTCCCATTTAGTCCATGCTCTAGCAGCTGCATACTACGAGATGAAGATTGAAGAGAGTAAGGCATCAATCTCTTATGACATGATAATGGCCAAAAACAAAATCTTTCAGCAGGACCCCAAACAAATGAAAGAAAGAAAGAAAGAAAACATTATATTAGACTTGGAACAATAAACATAGTGATTGCTCCCTGCACCCATGTCCAGTAATAGTCCTCAAGAAGTTGTGACTTCTTATGTGAGGTTCAATTTTAATTTGCAGTATTCTCAATTCCATGAATTGAGTTGGTTACATCAATTTCATTCCAAAATATAGGTCCCTTTCCTTTTCTTTCAAGAGATAGAAAAACACAGGCTTTACTTTGTGATGGTATGTCTGATGGCCAAATCAATACAATCAGCCGTGGAATAGTGAATATATAACATGATTACATCTAATGCAAAGTAAAAGGTTGGATCTCAGGAACATTAAATTGACACAAACACAATAAAGATCCACATATTAAAGTATATAGGAAACTAAACAAACATAAGATGCCTTTCTTTCTGAATAAACCTCAAGATAGAAATATACAAAAGAAAATACTCTATTAATCCCAGTCAGAAGCCATAGGATGACTTGCTAATACAGAATTCTAAATAGTTTAAATCTCTTTAATTCTTCATAAACTAGACATTTTATAATTCAGGCCAAAAGATGAAATATAGCTTAGACATTCAAATATCAACAAGAGAAAATGCAGGGGAAGAGAAGCCATGCAGAGGAAACCAGACAGACGCTCACTTGTGTTTCCTTATCATCAGAATTCAATCTCTTCCTGTAAGCTTCAACAAAGCATCCTCTCTCATTTTCTGGAATTAAATCTCTAAACGGTTCCCAACCTGGAATCACATGCACAAGTTATCAGCCACTTTAATTTCTTAGGAATTTAATAAGCAAAACAGCAAGACATCACATACAACCATACATGTAATTAATGCAAATCAAAAAACAAGAATACCAAATTAACAAGAGATCTGGAATTAAAACAGTGATATTATCATAAATATGAACTCGCATTCCTTTGCATGGCCTTAGCTGAAATTATTTTGTCCTAGCAAGCTTGCTTATAACAGAACAATAGACCTCTTCAATCATTAAAAAGAAATTTTATGGTGCATGACATATATTCACAACACCAGGAATTCGCCAGGAAAAGAAACAAATGAACAGAATGGGGGTACCTACCATCAGGGAATATTGCAGCAGCACCCCCCTCATAAAACCAATCAATCTCTTTCTTTCGCAAAAGAAAAATTCCCCTAAGGATTATGCCAGTAACCTTGAAACAAAATTTGAAATATACATATATATCATAAGAAGTGAGCAACAACAGCAGGGAAATAAACTATTCATATCTGAGTAATAGATTACATAATTTTCAAAAGGAAAATAATTTTGGAAAAAATTAGAAAATAAGACATCAGTTGAGGGATCATAAAATAATATCAACCAAAATAGAAGCAAAGATACAGACCTTTTCTGGGTGTGACTGGCTGTATGCAAGGGCGAGTGTGCTTCCCCACGACCCGCCAAATACCTGAATAATTTAAGGAAGATAATATCATAGCCTATCATATAGGAATCACAAATATATTCTGAAACCAGAAATGAACTAATACCTGCCATTCTGGAATCTCCAAGTGTTCCCTTAACTTTTCAATGTCATCAATGAGATCCCATGTGGTGTTCTGTTCTAAGCAAGCATGGGGCGTGCTTTTTCCTGCACCTCGCTGACCAAGAAAGTATTTATCATCAAGCAAAAAGAATCATATATTATTATAGCATACAATCTGAAACAAACCTGATCAAATAGAACAATTCTATAAAATTCAGGGTCAAAAAATCTCCGATTATTCGGTGCAGTACCACCTCCAGGGCCCCCATGAAGGAAGACAACAGGCTGCAAGAACAATGCGTCGTTGTGATCAGCCAAATTTATTTCATGACTCTTTTCTTTTGGTTAGTCAAATGATTGGAATATCAAAACAATAGCAATGAATGAATCAGAAGAAACAGTCAATCCAACTATGATTGGAAAACAAAAGCAAGAGATTAACCTTAAACAAAAATAAAAATAAAATGTTATATCCATTCACTCATGCGTGTGTTTGGATAGGTTGTAACAGCCAACAACCCTCTGTTTCATTTCAACCCCAAAGATCAGAATTTCAATCGCAAGTAGAATCAGGCATGCTAACTTATGATAAGCGAATCAGAATGTCAGCCAAAAGTTATCAAAAGTCTTTTTCAAACTCTAACTAGCTATCAGGATTAAAGAATGAACAAAAAGTCCATAAATTCCCAGTTATCCACCCAAGATACTGTCAGCAAGCACAAAAGTGAGTACATATTGTCAAATTAAATATGCATACAAGCTCAAAATACAGTTTCAAAAGTTAAACTCCAAACAATAAACAAATTTTGCATATTTAAGCAGCCAATAAAACAGTTACTACTCACATGCCCATTCGGATTTCCTGATTGCTCCCAATAGATTGTGTGAAGATCCGAAACCTTCAAAAGCCCTGTACTATACGGCTCTATATGTGGGAAAAGATTTCTGTTGAACTCCGGATATTCCTGCTCTGAAGCCATCAAATAACTGGTGGGTATCGGTTCACTTGTCTGTTGAATATTTCGCACACGCAAAATTGAGTTCTTTCTCCCTACACAACATCATAAAAAGAACACAACTTTCAGCAAACCCCAAACGGAAAATATATATATATATATATTCGCATAAACAGATTGAAAAACCCCCCAATATCATGTGAATGGAGTATTTGAACGGCGATCACCATGAATAATCAACTATCAGTGTCAGGTTTAAAAAAACAAAACAAAAAACTAGAATCTATTGTACCGAAACCCAGCATCCAACAGAAATTGAACAGAGAACCATCAAACAGTCTTATAAATATTTTTTAAGAAAAAATCAAAAGGAGAAGGAACTTGGGTAGAGATATATGGATACATGCACGCACCTGAATATGAGGAAGTGATTTTGGTAGATGACGATTGAGCAGAGAAGGGATGTGAGAGGGGAAGAGTGAAAAGTAGGGGAAGTGAGAAGGAGGAATTTGAAATAGCGTTCGGAGTAAACGCCAATTTCATTGTTGGGATTCACGGGAGCGATTATCTATCATATCATATCCCACGTAGGTAACAAGCTAACAGTGGTAACATTCGACCCACGTAGGTAACAAGCTAACAAGCTAACAGTGGTAACATTCGACCCACGTAGGTAACAAGCTAACAGTGACAACATTCGATCGGTTCGAGAATTCGGGCCCCTTAGGCTAATTATTAATGAATGAAATTGTCTTGTTGAGATATTAAAGTCCATAATTTAATTTCATTATTCCTTACTCCCTAATTTAATTTGCCCTTTAGAAAAAATTGATAAATATAAATACTTTAAAATAACCTATTTAACTTTTTTAATTTTTCCAAGACATTCAACTTTGTCTTATATTAAAAATAGGATGTAGCATAAAAGGAATTAGGTAAAAAGAACTCCTCCAGTCCTTAATGTATGACCCAAAATTAGGTCGTTGATATTAATCACAAATGCAAGACAAATTTTACATGTTCTTTAATTTTTTCTAAAATTCCTTTTGTCTTTAATATATAACATAATTAGAGAGTTGATATTGATCCTGAATATAAAACATATTTCACATGTTTATTAATTTTTTCTCAAATTAACTTATTCATTTTCCCTCAACAATAAAAAAGTAGGAAAGTTCTGACAAAAAAAATCAAGTAGGAAAGGGAATGAGAGAATTAAGGAAGATGATTATAGTGTTCTAGAACAAACATATCATAATTAGGGTTAAAATGTAATTTTGTTCCAGAAGTTTTCGCTCAGAAACAATATTATCCTGAAAGTTTTTTTTTATATTCAATATTGTCCCTGAAGTGTTAAAATAGAGCAATATTGTCCTTTTTTGTTAAAAAATTAATAGTTAACGTCAATTTTTTTTCAATGGTATGGGGCAACATTGCTACCTCTTAAAACTTCTAGGGTGACATTGAATCTAAAAAAACTTTTAGGCAACATTGCTTCTCACCAAAACTTTCGGGGGAAATTTGCACCTTAACCATATTAATTAACTTAGCAAATTTCCTTAATCTACACATATTAGTTAATTAAGTCTTATTAAAAATTAGAGGTGTAAATAAATTATATTTAGGAAAAATCCCATATAAAGTTGGTTGAAATAATGAAATTATAAATTAGGTTGGTAAATTTAATAAATTCTTAATTAAGTTATTGACCCAATTTAGAATTTCTAAATATGAGTTAAATAACTTTATTGCCCTCTCTTTGTCTCATCTCTCATCTTAAAAGGGTTTTAGTGCTTTCAAACTTATTTTTTTCAATAAGTGGATACATATAACAACATTAATGTATAATAAAACAAAATATGATTCAAATAAATCAAAGATTTTTTTGTTTGGAAAGATCATCAAGAATAATTCCAGCCAAAAGAAAGGAAAGCACAACCCAAAAACAATTAAATGATTTTCATCTCAATATTGAGAATCGAAAATTTTATTTTTGACTTGAGTTTTTTTTATGAGAATAAAATTAAAATATATAAATAAGAAAATCTTACTTATGTGATATTATATATCAAATATTTTCATTAATGAAATTAAAAAAAAGTTTCATTAACGTACAAAACCAAACTGAATAGGAGTATCACACATGTTAGAATTCTGTCATTAGTGAAGTTTGGTTTTTTTGTAATTCCATTAATGAAAATATTTGATATATACTATCATATAAGTAAGATTTTGTTATTAATATATTTTAATTTTCTTCTCATCAAAAAAATTCAAGTCAAAAATAAAATTTTTGATTCTCAATATTGAGCTGAAAATCATTTAATTGTTTTTGGGTTATGCTTTTCTTTCTTTTGGCTGGAATTATTCTTGATGATCTTTCCAAACAAAAAAATATTTGATTTATGAGAATCATATTTTGTTTTATTATACATTAATGTTGTTATATGTATACACTTATTGGAAAAAATAAGTTTGAAAGCACTAAAACCCTTTTAAGATGAGAGATGAGACAAAGAGAGGGCAATAAAGTTATTTAACTCATATTTAGAAATTCTAAATTGGGTCGATAACTTAATTAAGAATTTATTGAATTTACCAACCTGATTTAGAATTTCATTATTTCAAGCAACTTTATATGGGATTTCCCCTTATATTTACTTTCATTATTTCTTAGTCTTTACCTTTATTCTAGCTTGCTACTTAATATAAGACACAGATTAATTTAAAGATATTAAGAAAATTAAATAAATAACTTAAAGTATGAATAAAATACTCTAACTTCCCTTACATTTTACCTTAATTATACATATCTCCTATCTATTTTGAAAACAAACATTTAAGTCCAAATCATTAACTCCATTAAGAACATTCTAAAAATATGCTTTTTAATTAAAATTTATTAAAATACAATTTATATGCTAATTTTCCATTTATCATATTAAATTCCTAATTTTTGCTAAATATATTTATAAATGTTTGTAGTAACAAATAGTTTTAAAAAATTTAAATTATAAATATAAGTGATTTATATAGCCTCTCAAACTTATGTCATTTAAACAGTATAATAAACAAAAATATGTGTTTAAAATAC
This sequence comes from Acacia pycnantha, assembly GCA_025563575.1. Classification (NCBI taxonomy): domain Eukaryota; kingdom Viridiplantae; phylum Streptophyta; class Magnoliopsida; order Fabales; family Fabaceae; genus Acacia; species Acacia pycnantha. Next base: position 213,864 of record JAMWYP010000490.1, on the reverse strand, counting down.
TTTTGAGCCATTTAAAAAACATAAATAAATAAGGTCCAATAAATATGATAAAAAACATAGGGTGGTTAATATATTTTACTTTTAAAGTATTTACATTTATTATTTTTTTCTCAAATTAATTTGCCTATTTTATAAATTGATATCTAATATAATGATACACATAAGTAATTTAGAGAGATAGTGTGACATGTGCTACAATTAAATAATTTATTTGGCTTACTTAATCTTTTCAAATTAGTCAATTATGTCTTATATTAAAGACTAGAGGTAGTGTAAAAGTAATCCAAGTAAAAAAGAAAAGAAAAGAAAAAGATACTCTTCGGTCCTTAATGTATGACTCAATTATGGAGTTAATGTTAGTATTAAATGTAAGGCATATTATTCCTATAGTCCTTAATGTAGGACCTAATATGAGAGTGATCTCTTGGTCTTAAATGTGAGGCATATTTTTCATATTTATCAATCTTTTTCTAACTTACTCCTATTAATTAAATCATCCCTCAACAATAATCAAGTAAGAGAGAGAGATTGAGGAAATTAAAGAATATGATTAAGGTGTTTTAGAAAAAAAATATATCAGCTTTAACAATAATCAAGTACGAGAGTAAAAGAAAGAATTAAGGAATATAGTTAAAATGTTTTAGAAAACCCATAACATATTAAATAACTTAACCAACATATACACAAATTAATTAATTAGGTCTTATATAAAGTTTTAGAGGAGTATAAAAAGGAATATTTTTGTCATTGCAGTAAATTTAAACACACAAACAAGTCATTGTGAATCTAAATGTAAGCTTATACATGTATAACACACAAACAAGCCATTGTGAATCTAAATGATGTAATTGGGCCAAAAAATAATAATCTAAATGATGTAAGCTTATACACACACACCCATGATCAAGCGAATACTAGCTTTTGTTCTATATGAGGTAACTGCTACAAATATGGATCCTTAAGCGAATATCTCTACTCCTTGTTTTGGAAGTATCCATATCTATAGGAGTTACTTCCAAAAGATCAATATGAATATGATAAGTGTTCTGTTCTAAGAACACAAATGTCTAACCACGTCACGGTGGGTTAGTGTATGATTAATATGGGATCTGTAAGGCTCTCCGGGATTAGTATGAGTTAATATCGAAGAGAAAGAGAATGTTCAGTGATGTCTATGAGGAAGACACCAAAGAATATCAGAAGATCACTGTGCTACACGAGAATGGTGATTAGCCAAAGAGGGTGGGGTGTGTCCACAGTGAAACAGAATAGTAAAAGGATATGAATAGGATATGTGTACCTTGTGGGTAATCTCCTATTTATAGGAATTACCTCTAGGGTTTTAATTCCTATGTTGCGCACCCCCAAGCCCTCAACGTTCTGCTCCACTACCTGACGCATCCTTGCTCCACTACATGTACTGCCAATATTAGAAGGTGATTAGCATCTTACCTGCTTACGGTGGGCTTCCGCCATAACATGTCTTCATTGGGCCGTATCATACCTAGGCCCAAAATATGAGTCCGTAACAATAAGTAAACTAGTTCAGTTGTACCGAGAGTCATACATGATCAAGCGAATATCAACTTTTATGAAGTCACAACGTGATAAAGCATTCTAGATAATATTAAGTTGCTTTTGTAAAGTTATGTATTCTTAGAAAATCAATTATTTCTCTGATCAAAGGTTCCTCACTTTTTTTGCATTGATAGGGATTTATGTTTTTTACCCAAAGGCCTTTGCTTTACCAGGTTTATTCTTGTGAAGAGACAAAATTATAAGTCGATTGTTGTAACATCCCGTTTTCAAAAGCAGTATTTTTTTTCATCAAAACATCATTTAAAATCATCAGAGTAGAGCACCGGAGCGATTGAGTAACTGACATATATATTCAAAATACCATGGTAGTATATCCATTTGGTTTTAACAATGTACATTGGTGGTTCAACGAAAACGTAAATACATCAGAAGTGGCTCCCTGGCAATCCCTACGCCGTGGCAACAAAAGATGGTCTGCAGCTGAGTCTCTATGCGTGCTGCTTTCTCTTCTCCTCGGTCCTCGGTCCACCCGACCCTGGAGCTATATTAAGGGCTGAGGTCCAATGCAACCGGACCCCAGGTAACGGTTAACCTCATGTTTATATACACCACATATGTACGACAGACATTCATAGAATTTTAGTAACATTTACTACGGTCAGACATAGGGTATACATATCAGATATGTATGGCAATAACAGTACAGTCGGATGCAAGGTTAAGGCACAATGAGAAATGTACATGATCAGATATGCACGGCAATAACTACAGTCGGATGTAAGGTTAAGGCACAATGGACAATAATACAGTCGGATGTAAGGCATGACAGACAGTATTACAGTCGAATGTAAGGCATGACAGACAGTGATACAGTTGAATGTATGACAGCCAATAGTACAGTCGGATGTAAGGCATGATAGACAGTGATACAGTCGAATGTATGACAGACAATAGTACAGTCGGATGTAAGGCATGACAGAGGAAACACATATATGCATACAATAACCATCAGAGTTAGTGTTACAGTACACGAACGTACCTTTGTTGACGGAATTTTGGTACGACGGTTGGTCAGAACGTAATCAGGGATATCCCAGAGCTTTGCTCTCTTTCTCCAGAGCTCCTTCCCTCTCTCTTCCTCTCTATGTTTCGAATTCTCTAAGAGGATTTTGGTGTGAGAATTTCAAAGGAAGGTGGTGGCTATTTATAGAATTTTGCAATGGCATTTTTGGTAATTAATTCCAACTTCCTACTACTTCTTCAACAAGTTGATGATGTCATTCTTCCAACAATGACATCATCCCCATGATGTCACAAAAGTGATGTCACTCCCTAGCTTTATGAGTTTCTACCGATAAAGTTCCCTGTTCGGTGTTCTAATCGCGAAATCTTGGAAAATCTCAAAAATCCGACAACATAGCCCTGAAGGTCCATTCTTCCTCTTTAGAAATGTCTGGGTCAACTAAATTTTTGATACCCTTCAGAACATTTCGTTGCCTGCCGAACATTTTCGGATAACTGTCATCGGTTACGGAAATCACTTCGGTTAACAACATCTTTGAGACAAAAATCCACTGATTCATAATATGTCCAGATGTTAAGCAACTAGTTCAAGGATTTTGAGTTAGGATTTATTTTCTATCGGTTCTCATTTATCCTATTTTCTTTTTACACAAAATATCACCTTTTTGCCCAAAATATCAAGATATTATCTCCATCCACTTGCACTTTGCTTTCACACTATTTTTCTTCATTTTCTCTTTCCCTTCCTTCTTCATTTTCGGCTGCATACTCACCTACAACAATAATCCACTTGGTTTCCCATTTGCAACAATATCATGAAGTGTTCTTATTGGATAGTTGAAACCTTGACTTTTCAACAACTTCTAAACCAAGTTTTCTACTTCACTCCTCCTCCTTTATCTTTAATCAATTCGGCTGCCCCCTCTCTTTTAACCATCTTTTCATTTTGTTTTTCTAATTTCCAATATGCTCTAATATATCTTATATTTATTTAGCAAGAGATTCCCTCATTGGCTCCTTTATCTCACAAGGATTATCTTTAATTATGCTTTAGGGACTCTATATAATTCATCTAATACATTTTCTTAATCATCACCTATTGATTAACAATTGTTCTCATGCAAATCTTGACCCTTTATTGGTCACTAATCTTCAATTAGGGGTTTTAGATAATTAACTTTGAATATCTCATTTTCTCATACTTAAACAATTAGCCAATAATTATTTAATTAATCCTTTACTAATAGTTGATAATTTTCTTAATTGAGATTAATTATTATCTCACAACTATTGGACTGACATTGGTAATTTATGCTCTATGTAAAATATTAAAAATCATGGGGTCATTTCGGTCCTCAAAATACTTTTTGATTTTTGCCCTTTAATTTTTCCAAGGTTGTAATTTAATAAATTACCAAAATTAGAGACAATATACTCTCTAATTTTTAATAATTATTTTACTACCTCTTACGATTTATCATAATATTTTCAGGGCATTTTATGGCCCATAATTGCATTTTAGGGATTTTGACACTTTATTCCTTCAAATTTCACCTTAAATTTCCCTAGAAAATACGATAATTATAACTCCAGGTTTGAGACCACATATTCACCTATTCCCAATAGGTATTATTCACCAAATTATGATACTTATCATAAGTGAGATTTTTAGAGTATTACAATAGTTACATTATCACATATATGTCAATAGTTGCCCTTGATTCTTCCCACAAAACCTAAAATGTCTGGATTCATCCGAAATTGCATGGAAACTCGTTATGAGAGGTATTATTCTTTTATATACAGACGAGGCCAATAATAATCGTTGTAAAAGAAACTTTTATATAGTAGTGATAAAATGTACGTTTTTGCTGAAAACTTATAAATTAAAAAGGGTCATATAGATATTGAGAGATCATAAATTACTAAAATCAAGAGAGAGAAAATCAAAGTTGAGTCGAGTTGAAAACTTTGATGCTCTTCAACCAACTCAGATTCTCACACATACAAGAACAAAGTGGTTCCCCACCCTCTTTTGAAGTTTTATAGTAATTACTTTTTAGCTCTATTTTCTGTTTGTAGGCAGTCTTTTGTGGCTTTAATTTCAAAATTCAACAATGATATCCTCACTTTACCTTAGCAAAATTGGAGTTTATTTTGATAACCCAGCTTATCTCCTGTTCTTTTCCTATATATTCCTATCATTTACCTCAATAGTACATAGTTTTGGGGTAAATAAAGTAATGGAACACTTTTTAAAAATAAAAATTATCCATCACCCTGAAATAGATTCTAAATTGATTTTTATACACTCAACACTTAATTTTTTTTATTGTCACCAAGTATTTAGCACACCCCTAACTTTGATGTATTTTCTAGTAGCACATAATACCTAATGTGATTTTTCATGCATTCAGTAGCGCACCAAAATATTTTTTAGTAACACTTGGTATCTCTTAAAAAAAAAATTTAGTACAAATTTTCCTTTAAAGTATTTTAGGGTGTTGAAAGCACTAAAAAAATACTTCAAGATATTAAATGCTATTCAAAAAAATATTTCACAGTATCTTCCCTTACTTTACTAAATTACGTAGTAGTTTGGGGGTAAAAGATGAGGGTAGACTGAAAAAGAAAATGAGAGGAACTGAATTGTTTTTTCAGCCCACCGCAATGCAACTGAGCATACCATCCAATTTTAATTTCAATAAAAAAAAAATTTGTGTTAGAAACTTGATTCCTAATTTGAATTTGAATTTTCATATAAATAGCATAATGAAAAAATATGTAATACCCTAAAATTTAAATTAGGGAAAATATCATAATGATCTTATTTTCTAAGAAAGGTACTGTGGAAATTAAAGGAAAAATCTCTAGGAAATTAGGAAAAATGTGATAATGTGCCAAAATGACCAAAATGCTCCGATGGAGCATATAATGACTTAGGAAAATTGTGAAAAATCCTGAAGGGTAGTAAAATAATTATTAAAATTGAGAGAATATATTGTCTCTAATTTTGGTAATTTAATAAATTATAAGCTTGGAAAAATTGTAAAATAACAATTATAAAGAATTTGGAGATCATAACTAACTCCATAATTATTGATATTTTACATGGGAGATAAAATAGCTATGTTAGTTCTAATTTTGAGAGGAAGTGATTAGTTCTAAATAAGAAAATTGTTAACAAATAATAAGTGATTGATTAAATAATTATTGGTTAATTATTTAAGCTGGAACAATGAAATAATTGTGATAAATTATGTAGAACTAGCTCTATAATTAATGGTTTATGGCTAGAAAATTAGTATAAATATATTTTCTAATTAATTGGAAAATATTGAGAAAAATAAATGAGATTAAGTAATTTTGAGCCTAAATACAAGTATGGACCAATAGGAAAAAGTTGTAAAAAATTATGTAAAAATAATTATTAAATTATATAATAATTAATTAAAAAATAAAATAAAAAAATAAAATAAATATGTGTGTGTGTGCCGACATCCTAAGAGGAAAAAGAAAAAGAAAAGAAAAAGGAAATGAAGAAGGAGTGTAAAATATAAACTCTAATTAAGTATAATTAAAGTAAAATAGTAAAAAAGTAAATAAATACCGATGGAGATCGGATCCTATCTAGAAAACCATGAACAAGATTTCTAAAGTCAGGGTATAATATTGATAAATGGATTTTTATCTCGAATTGAGTTGTACCTGGAGTCATTTCCGAGATCGGTAGAAGAAGTTAGTAATAAGACAAAATAGGGAAAATCTGAGAAAAAGACAGATAATCATAAAATTAGAATTGGAACAAAATGAAGTGTAACTCAACATCTGGAGATGAGTTGAGAATTATCTGGACATATTTGGAATCAGTGGATTTTTGTCCAGAGGTTGATGATTTCGGAAGTTCGTTCCGTAACCGGCACGTTTTTCCGTAAAACTTCCGCAGGACCGTTGGAACCCTGTATGGAATCAAAAATTTATTTAGCCGGACATTTCTAATGAGTGAGAAAGGGTCTTCAAAGTTGTGATTCAGATTTCTAATATTTTACAAGATTACGCGATTCGGACACCAATCGGAGATTTTATCGGTAGAACCTTCTAGAAATGACCACATGGCACCTTGTGATTGGCCAAGGGATGCCACCTAAGGGGGGGAAGGACGGATGTCAAGTGGCCTGGTGAGGATCGTGACACCTTGCAAAAGTGCGATTCGACGGCCGATATCCGGTATGAAAAAGCAATGAATAGTGTCACAATTTCTTCTATAAATAGAAGTGCAACCCTTTGTATTTTTCACACTAAAACTCACAAGAGCAAGCCGAAATTAGAGAGAGGTTTTAGAGAGAGGAGCTGCGGGAAAAAAGCAACGTGAAGCTCGGGTAAGTTTTTCGGTCACCGAGTCTTAAGCTTAGTAGTTCTTTCGGTAGTTAGAGTAGAAATGCTAGATTAATCTTTAATCTTCCAAGTATGATTAGATATCATATGTTAGGGGTATTTTAGTCATGAATTTCGAAAATCATGGTAGGGTTGAAGTTCTGGCAAAATTTTGGAAGATTAGAGTTGAAGTAGCGAAGCTCTGGCGAAATTCCGCCGATTAGGGGCAAAATGGTAATTTTTACCTAAAATGCCTGTTATGATGTAAATCATTAATTAATATGGTTTATATTTCGAAAATTATGTTGGAGTAGGAGTTATGTTGAAATTTTGGAAGATTAGGGTCAAAGTAACGAAGTGCTGGCGAAATTCTGCCGATTAGGGGGTCAGGGGTAAAATGGTCATTATGACTAAAAATGTCCGTCGTAATGATAGATTCTTAACAAGCACGTTGTTATATTGATAGGATATCCCTGATTACATTCTGACCTACTGTCGTACCGTATTCCGGCAGAAGTACCGAGTTTCCGTCAACGAAGGTACGTTCGCGTACTGTAACACTAACTCTGATATTTATGGTATGCGTATATGTAAATCCTAACCGATCGATCTGAACACCATTTTATTTTCTTGATCGGTGATATAGAACACTTGTTTCGCATGGTCTGCTATTATAAAAGGTTCATCTCCAAAACTTCTACTATTGACATCGACTAATGTAAATCCTAACCGATCGATCTGAACACCATTATTAACATTAACCCACTTGCATTTGAAGATGAGAAATCTAATTTTGACATAGTCCACCTCCCAACTCTCTTCAATAACCTCATAATATGGCATGACTGCCAATTTAGGCCTCGTCTTTCGAACTGGAGAAGTGCATAGATTCAGCCTCTAAGATAACACCACTATTCTGGATTGTGCTCCTATCATCTAGAGACTTCGTGTAAAATGTATAACCATTGATCACATACGAATTCCAACTTATGACATCAACCTCAAGACAAGTCTGCTTCTCTTCAAACTCTTTTCTATACAATACGCAATCATTCGGGCATGCATGGATCTTTTTGTACTCCATCCCCAGTGGACAAAGTATTTTCATAGCATCATAGTATCGATGCTGCAACACATAATCGTCCAGAAGCATGTCCTTAAAAGCCTCAAGCAGTCTGAAAAACTCCTGTCGCTCCATCCATGACGTGCCTTCAAGCTTACCAATTTCAATACTGCGTTCAACAATTGGTATTTTTTACACCCAGGGTATGGCGGCGTCTCTGCATCACTGCACATATTACCATATGCATGTGATCGCTCAAAAGCCTCTTCTCCTACATCACGGATAATGTCCTCTATGCGATCATCCATATCCGTGTCATTATCATCAAAGGTCACTTCCCCATGTTAAGACCCACTTGGCACTTTTTCACCATGCCATACCCATACTGTATAAGTCTTACAAAATCCTTCACAAATTAAATGTATGTGTATAACTTCAGGACTTAGTCGCCTCTCATTCAAACATTTTACACAAGGGCAATAAAACTTCCCCCTATCATCATGGACATTTTGTTTAGCAAATTCTATAAATTCACTCACCCCATTCTGATATTCAACACTCGTTCGTAAAGCATTTATCCAACTGTGATCCATAGTAGAATTCCTATATATAGACGAAAATCATTGATAATACATAATCCAAAAAAATTGAAACTTGCATATAAAATAAGCCAACTCCAAATGCAAATATATGCTCAATGTCGGTTATGTCTTCTATTTTTTTATTTTTTTTGTTTTACGGAGGAACTTGCCCATTAAATGCATAACAAATAATCACTTTTGGTCATAAATGCATCACAGTGAATCCAAGAACCAAAATAAATGCATGACGAGGAAATTAAATGCATGGGATGAAGGTCTTGTGGACTCACATGTGGCATATAAATTCAAATGCGTTTGCTGAGTCTTACTTCTCCGGCCACGAACGTTGATGTTACAGACATCAAGAGTAACCTAAAAACACTTGTTGGTCAGTTGGGTAGGTCTAAAGTGAAAATATAATCTTCAAAAAACAATATTCATTAACAACAGAGAATACCCACAAGAACATTTCATCGATTTCGTTAAACCCACGAAAAGCCCAGAACGATAAGCTAGAAAATAATAAAGTTATATAACTGAAACACCTCTTATAGCTTGGTCTATAGACGTTTAGCTAAGGAACCAGAAAGTGATTGTCGAGAGAGGTACGCGAAGCAGCGACGAAGCAACACACAAACACTGGAGTTAGAACCTGAGTAATCACTTTCGGCGCGACAAGAGATATTCAAAGAGGGAAATTTAATTTTCCGCGCGACAAAGACACCTTATTTAGCTTTTTGGATTTTATTAATACCGGTTAATTATTAATTGTCCGGTCCTAAAGATATAATTAACTTTTTAAGACTGGAGTTTTAAAAGTATCTGGTCCTAGAGTTTTATTATTCAGTGAGATATATATATATATATATATATATATATATATACAGCAGAATTAAGTGAATTGTAGACAAGAATTGTGATATGTACCCTTGGTAGATGGAAACAAGTACACCTTTTTTCTCACTTCACACAACCTCTTTGATATGTACTCCTGTCTCTCCACCAAAGTTGTTGAACTTCCCTAGACTGGGCACAAGAATCTAAAATCATTGATTCTGCCCTGTTGAACTAGTTCATCATGCATGAATCTACAAGAATGACATCGATCAGGGAATTAGTATATATGTGTGTGTGTCTAAACGATGCATTTAAATTATGTAATCAAGGAAGAAGATACTTAATTTATAAACATTTGAACAATTGCACTAGTAACCTCCTGTCCAGGAAGCAGCAGGGACATTAAATCCTCAGGGTCAATGTAAACCGATAGAATATTAGGGAGGCCAACTACTTCATTGATAGGCCAACATTTATCTTTAAAATATCCGTTGGATAGCATATCGGATATTTTTTCCTTGGCAGTCAACTTAGCAGTAGGGGATGGAACTTGAGGAGAGGATGGAGCTTGAGGAGGGGATGGAGCTTGAGGAGGAGTAAAGACATCTACAAGCTTCACTGGCCAAGAGATGAAGGTTCCATTGACATCACTCACAAGCTTCAACTGATCAGTTGGGAGAGGGACAGGTGCATCAACGATCACCTCTTCAACTGACACTCTGACTTCATCATTAGCCATCTGTTGGTGGTGTACAATTGATGTCCCTTTGGCAACTAATTGTCTATGACTATCACAATCCTCCACATACAGGTGACAAGGTTGCTCTGACTGTCCAACAATGCAGCTCCCTCTAGTGCTCTGCTGCATAGGTGCAGCTGAAGGTGTGAAGGGAACACTGGTCTCTGGCCGAGAGCTCAGGAGACACTTCATTTTCTCCACTTCCTCCTTCATCTTGCTCATCTCAGATTGAAACATTGCAGTCAATGTAGCTTCTTTGGCCGCAAGCATCTGATCCATCTCCTCTCGGGTAACCATACTTTGTTTGTGGCATTTGGATTTACCAAAGTATTGCTTTAAGCCTACCCGTCCTCCAATCCCCCATACACGCCCCGAGTGATTCGGTTTTCCAGTCGCAACGGTCAGAACATCATTCCTCCCGTCCGACGCAAAAGATCCCTCTGCTTCTTTCCTTTTAAGATCTTCCTGTAAGATACGTATAACGAGAAGCTTAGTAATGAAACATGTTTAGTAACTAAAAAATAACAATATCGATACTTACAATTCTTTCAGCAACTAGACGAGTTTGTTCACTCGTGTAGGCGCCACATGGCTTTTGCCGAATATACAACCACAACTCCTCGCGACGTATTGGAGATGGCTGGTCAACTATCACAGAAGGATTGGATTCAACTTCATCTTCCAATCTCTTCTGCTTCGCTGCCATCAAATCTTTTTCGGCCTTTTCATATCCGCCGCGAGAAGCCCTATGTGGGCAATCATTCTTTCTCTCGATCTCCTGTGCTTGTTCCCTTCTTTTCTGTGAATCAGGATTGAAAACAACTATCAATTATGAATTCCATCCATGTCACTAACAGAAATTAGAGAACTTCTGCATGATATGAATGTCAAACATTAGTCAAATTCACTTCATCAAGTTTCAACATTTTCATCAAACTGAATCTCGAGCTTTGTCCCAGAAGTTTGACTTAGGGATATATCCATCATTCGTGTGCCGCTTCTACCACGGCGTGCACGGCGGTTAGGAGGCTCATTGTGAGATGAAGAGGGTTCATTTTGACCCACATCAGCCACACCAGTAACCGGCGTTCTAGGAACACGACTGGAATCGTTTTCACCATTCATTTTCGAGACAATAAGAGAGGAATTCTTTTAAGACCGGCTATTATATATGTTCGGTCTTAAAACATTAATACCTTTATATTTAAATTTTTCCGTATTATTTTGGAGTGTAGAAAATATAAGTCTGGCTGTATGAGATTTCGTGATAAAGTAATTGATATTTCAATTTTTTAATAACATTTTTAAGACCGGTTGTTTTTTTAACAGGTCTGGATAATATATTTAAGACCTATAAAAAAATGATCCGGTATAAGAAGTTCTTTATATTTACAAAACTGTCACCGGTCATACCTTTAAGACTCGGGCGTCGATAGTCCGGTCTAAATGAGGCGGCCTTAAAGCCCTTTTTTACACTAGTGGATGATAAACATAAAACTTTGGAAGTGTGTAACATGTTCATTTCAAAAATGCCCCATGCAAAAAATAAAAAACAAACAAAGAGAGGCATTTGTAATTGCTTCCTATGGCGGCTTCATCACTTCAATTTGCTCTTTAGAGAAACATCAGGCCAAGAAGCCATTATTAACTTTTGCCAAACAAACCTTTTAGATAGAAAATCAGACTTTGACAAAGACACAAATTTTTGTTGCATTAGCAGAGTGACGACATATGTATATAACCGAGGTATATTTTAGAACAACTTGTCATATCTGTTGTCATGAGGCGGCTATATATTTGACCCCAAAAAAAGAGGCGGCTATATATGTTATTTAGAACAACTTGTATGATCTGCGTTATTTATTATATTTTACTATTACTTAGTTTAAGCTGTCAACAAGTATATGTTTTTTATAAGAAACTATAGTATGAACTGCTAATTTATAGTAATTAGCTTAGGCTAAAGTATACATTTGATACTTTAAGTTTGCATCAAATTTTAGTTTGGTCATTTATGTTTAAAAAAGTGCATATTTAGTTCTTTAATCTTAACACCCTTAGTTTTATTTAATGGCAAATGCTGACTTAGCAAATTTAAATGATGATTTTGTAATTATATACTGACAAAATATGCTCAAATTTTAAGTATTCAACATAAAATTTTTATATTTTAAAATTTAAACATGATTTATTAGCATTTAATTGAATAATCATCTTTTACATTTATTGAGTTGCATTTTCCTTTAAAAAAACTAATGGTGTTAGGATTAAATGACTAGTGCATTTTTTAAACTTAAGGGGCCAAAATAAAACTTAATATAAACTTAAATGACTAAACGTATATTTTAGCCATTGGTTTATGTCTTTGTCTATAGTGATTTTGAAAACCAAATTAAGAAACATATACATGTAATTGACCCTGGTTAATTAAGCTGTCATGAAACATTGCTGTTGATTAATTAAACCAAGAAAAACTTTAGAGTATAAAAAATTCACTTTTATCAATATGTGTATACATATAGATATTCTCTTTTTTTACTCCGCATCTCTGTCGAGGAATCATATCAAGTGCATTAATGGCTCTATATATCTATAGACCTTCTTGAATAATAAATAATATATTTTAACTCAAGAGAATCTGCAAATAATTAAAATTTTCAAAATAAATCAGAAGAATATCAATTAACCCCGTTTAAACATCATATATAGAGTGGGTGAGATCTAATACCACAAAAAAAAAAAAAAAAAAAGACCCCAAAAACAAACAAGTAGAAAGCATAGTCTTTTTTACTCTGCGTCTCTTATCAAGGAATCATATCAATCCGTGAACATAGTCTCATTTTCAACGACATAATGCCTCTATATACACAAAGTGCTCATACGTAAAACAAAATCTCTATCTCTCTGTCTGTCTCTTTAGAAGGTTTCAATTGAAAGTTGTAATGGCTTCTTCAAGTTTTGATTGTTCTATAAACAGAAAAGTGATCAAAAAGTCACTTGAAGCCAACACTACAAAGTTGCCTCACAAAAAGGGAGCATGGACACCACAAGAAGATGCCAAACTAGCTGAAGTCATCGCAATTCATGGCGCATCAAGGTGGAACTCCCTTGCAGCTAGAGCAGGTACCATCACTTTTACAGTTCATATATATATATATATATAAAACAAAATTTAGTCGAGTTTTAGTTTAACACACACACACGCAGTATATTGCTTCTGTTGTAGCTTTAGTGTGCCCCAAAAGAAGTAGCTAGTCTCACATTGTTCAGGTTAAAGGAATCCTTAGTGTATATGCTAAGATGGGAACTTAGTTTAGTAAAAGAGTCATGAACAAGAGTGCCGCATTTTCTAATATACCTTGTGCAACATGATAACTCTTAATGATGATGTCCAAACGAATATGACTCGAACTATATATCTTGTGTTTTTTGTTGGTGTTTTGAACAATTTCGATTATTGATGGGTAGTGATTCTCTCTTGATCAAAACTATATATATACAGGTCTGAATAGGAATGGTAAGAGCTGCAGGCTAAGATGGTTGAACTATCTGAGACCTAATATCAAGAGGGGGAACATGTCTGACCAAGAAGAGGATTTGATACTTCGCCTTCACAAACTCGTCGGAAACAGGTTAATTAGAAGCATATCATGTCAACGATTATACATTGAAGTGTTTATAAATAAGTTAAATAAATTACTTAATTATAAGACTTATTGTAAGACTTATTTATTTTATTTGGGAAGATTAAGAAAGTTAAATAAATTACTTAATTATAATATATATGGTATGATTTCTTCCAAATAGCTCAATGTAACATATATTTAAGTGCTTATTACTTACATACGTTTATAAGCTAGCCAAATTAATTTGAAGAAAACTGATAAATATGAGAGATGAAATGAAAAAAGGCCTTATATTAATGACCAAAACTCATCCCCAAATTAATTAGGTTTTATATCTAGGACCGGGAGTATAATGTGTCTTCACTTAACATATATTTAAGTTTTTTTTTTATACATTTGTAAATATTTTGTACTTAGGTGGTCTTTGATTGCTGGAAGGTTACCAGGACGAACAGATAATGAGATAAAGAACTACTGGAATACTCGTTTGTGCAAGAAAGTGAAGAAGAAGCAATTAGGGTTTTCAACAATAAGAGAATATCACAAAGACGAAGGAGTGATGATGATGGTGGAAGATCTCAAGATTCCTGCACTGGAATCAGAGCCAACAGTAGAAAAGAATCCAAACGAAGAAGAAGGTGAAGAATATTCAATCAAGTGTGATTGTTTTGGTGAGAGCAGATTCTTTGATTTCTTCGATGAAGGTCCCTTGAATTTGGAGTGGGTTAGCAAATTCCTCGAATTCAATTAGCAAGATAAATCTTCTAGTGTATGATAAATGTGAAACAAAATGAATCAAAAGGCCAATAACGAGAATTATTTGATAAAATAATATTTGATATGGTGATGTCTTTTAGTATAATTTTTTTTTAAGCGAGTAAAAATGGCTTTATAGACTGATTCTAAAACCACTTTAGACTTTAGATAATATGGTGGTGTAGAAAGTTATGGCCTTTCAACAACCAGTCTAGAAAATTCCACAAGAATTGGTCTAATACAGAATAAAAAATAATATGAGAAAGTTCATATCTAATCCAGATCTGGAAATTTTGAATAACGACGATGCTGATTATGGACTGATGGCGCTACTAACAAAAGCCAGAGCTTAAGGAGGAAGAAGATGACGAGTCGAGTAGGTGAGAGATATTGATGGAGAGCAAGAAGAGGACGAGTCGAGACAAGAGTGGGTGACATTAACACGAGAGTGAAGATGGAATTAGGGTTTTTAGGTTTAGGATCTAAATTTACACACACACACAATACTAGGTTTTTCAAGACTGTTTGTTAGAATACTCAGTTCAAAAAACTATTAAATACTATTTTAACATTTTTAGACCGCCGGTTGCATAGATGATCCATCTTTTAGACCTTATGTCTAAGTATCAAGTCTAAGAAATCTATCAATATGTATTTATAAAAATGTCACTGATAATATTTTTTAAATCTTATCCATCATAACCAGTTTAGAAAAATAAAAGGGTTTAGTTGTAACAGCCCACATGTATACTGACATTTATCAGAGTCATAATGCACAGTTCAATGAGAAAAACAGAAATAGCATAAATATACTTATATAAAATTCTTGATTACAAACACGAATCCCCAAAGGGTCATACAAATTTTATGCAAATTTCAAAATTATAAAATACACTACACCAGTAGAGGTAACCACCAACGCCAGGTCGACTGAAACCTTCATTCGTCGGTAACCGTCGTCTTGCCCTGGGAGCCGAGTCAAGTACTCTGTTCATTTCTCAAATAATCGTAAGGGACGGGATCCCGAAGAACCCCAAAGTAACAGTTAATCTCATAGACAATGTATAGACAGTATATAACAATTAACCACAAACAGCAAACAAACAATCCACAACGGCATAACAACATTCATAAATCTTAACATAGATCACATAACCATAGTACTGGAAAGATTGACTGGGAACCGCCCAAGTCGTCTGAATGCTACTAGGTTTGTCACCTATGGACTACCGGTCCATTAGGCCCTAGCCACCAGAAAGGATCTCCATGGTCAGCCTTTCCGCTTAATCAAGCCGCGAGTGGTGTAGGCCCCTCATGGGATGAGACTTTCACAAATATGGTTCAAACAAACATACATAGTCATACAAAGTGTGTGAGAGAAGAGTTACCACCTGGACACTTTATCAATTCTCGAATTAGCTCCCAATCCTTCAGTCATCCCGGACAATTGTCGGGTACTATTAATACACATTTACGGACAACGGTTATTATTTATCCAAACTCTTCACAAAGCTAAAGGGATCCAAGGGTTTAGCTTAATCCTTAGAAGTTTACTTAATTACCATTTTTCCCGTACATTTCTCATTTTCACACTTTGACCAAAACTGCCAGAATTTTCAACAAACTTTGAAAATTCATAACTCTTTGCACAATTGTCCAATTAAGGTGATTCCAAAGGCCATGTAATCATTGTGGAGTCTATTCTCAAATAAAAATATTTCCAGCAATCATAAACATGTGTAAAATTACATATTCAATCAAACAGTACCACTGCCCAGAATTACTTTCTAGATTCAAGGGTCATTTTCAAAAATTTGTAACTACACGTACACAGACCCAACATAGGAAAATGACCTATGAAATTAAATCTTGATATATCTACTTTAACCTTGAAAATTTCCGTAGCTGTTGGAGACCATTTACTTATCCAAACACATATCACAAGGCGACTGCCTTGTAGGACACTAGCACTTGCAGTTTTAGGGTTTTTCACAATTCAATCTCAGTTTCCAAAACCACTACCTAACCAGTATCCTACACAATTTTTCATTTTAAACACATTGGAAGAATCAAAATAGACAAAATCCCATTGCTTCCATATGTCTTGTTCTGGCCAAAAGTGAGACATGAAAAAGACACAAGTAGTTTTCCAAGTTTGACATCACAAATACCATGATTTAATCTCAAATCACCTTCTAACTCATGTTTTAGGCCATAATCAAACCTTAAACCATTTTAGTCAAATTGGACAGCACTACCTCTTAGGGTTTAAGGATTCCAAATTTTCAAGAAAACTAGAGGAAAGCATCAAAACCACCAACAAGTCTAAGGACAACAACAATAACACCAAAACACCACTTACCTTGGCTTTGGTTTTGTTTTTCCTTGCAACTCCCTTCTTTGGCCTCTAGGGTTTTCGGTTTTTCTTGCAAAAACTACTATAAAACACCATACCAAGAGAGCATATTGGAGTTGGAAGAGATGAAGGCTTTGAGACCACATACTCACCTTCCTCTTGGTTTCTCTTCATCTCTTCCTCTTTTTTCTTTCTTTCGGTTTGTTCTTCTTACTCCTTGGTCCCATCTTGGCTAACTTTGGATGAGTGAAAGGGAAGATTAGAGAGTGTTGGAAACTACTTGGAGGGCAAGGAGTGGGCCTCACATGCTCATAAACCAACTTTGACCTTTTGCTCTCTCTCTCTCTGTCTTTTTTAAAAAAATTGTTTCAAACATGTGCATGAATTATGGGATCACATGCTTCTTCTTTTTTCTTGGTCACTTGGCCGAAATTGGGCACTTTTGGGGAGGTTTCTTGATTACACTTATTGACTTAATGATTCCTCTCTTCCCTTCTTGCCACTTGGCTAAAAAGTAGGGCACTTTGGAGAGGCTTATTAATCACACCTCTTGACTCACTTTCGCAGAAGAGGCAAAGGTGGCAGAATTTATCAACCAGCTTTGAAAATTCAATATCTCTATGTAGACATGTCCAATTACAGTGATTCCAAAGTCTATGTGACCATTATTAAGTACATTTTGAGGGAAAAATACCTTCCACAACCAATCACACACCAACTATTCAAGAATAAACTTTTAAGACACATTGGTCTAGAAAATGTTCTAGCTTCAATACCTAACTTCAAAAATTCATAACTCATTGTGTACAGATCCAATTGACCTATATGACTAGTCAATTAAAGCATATGTTTACTTTGATTCTGGAAAATTTCATAGCCATTGGATATCATCTACTTAGTCAAAAGCAACTCACAAAATGCACTACTACAATAAATTGATTCTACTTCCTCCAAAAAACATTTGTTTTTAAAAAGGGAAGTAAGAAATAAAGGCGGTGGTATTTTTAAAATTTTTGGACATATTGGGCATCCCTATTTAAAATTGGGACGCCTAAATTGGACCTTAGGCGTCCCAAATTTAAATTGGGACGCGTAAAGTCAACTATAGGCATCCCAAATTCAATTTGGGACGCCTATTTGTACACTTTAGGCGTCACAGTTTTAAGCTACTTTAGGCATCCTAGATTAAAATTGGGACGCCTAAAGGGAACTTTAGGGCGTTTCAACTTAAAATTGGGACGCCTAAATGATTAAAATCCGTTACATCTAACCCAGTCTCTCGTGTCTCACCACTCTTTTCACACCTCACTAACTCCTCCTTCAAAGCTCAGCCTCCTCTACTTTCTCTCTTCTTCAAGCTTAGACTCGTATGGACCTAGATCTCTGCCTCCCTCTACCCTTCGCTTGCTCACGTCGCCCCTATCGCTTGTGTCTCCTTTAAAGCTCAGACCTGTCGCTCGCCCACCCTTGTCGCTCGTGATCTATGTGCCATCCCAGCTTCGATATGATATTTCTACAGTACTCTTTGATTTCGAAAATATTATTCTACAGTGCTCTTCGATTCTTCATAAGTTGGAAGCTCCCATCAATGTTTGTGGTACTTTTGTTAACCAAATTCCAGAAAATTGCATTAAAAAAAATAATTTCTGTTATCTCATATATATATTTGAAATGTTGATCAGGGGACGTACATGGGCAATACTCACCTCTGTTGTGATTGTTTGAGTAGAGTGGTTTTATTCTAACTCTTTTGATTTCAGATTATTTCTTTGTTTGGTTTGGTTTAAAGGAGGAAGTGCTCTCATCTTCTTCACTAGTTTTGTCAGACTCGCTGCCCTCGACATAACTTTTTTTTTTTTTTTAAAAAATGACCTTCTGCATCTCTATTTTTCGGGGACACTGTAAGTAGATTTACGACGTCCTTTTTCACTAGGGACGTCGTAAGTATGATTTTCTACGTCCCCTACATAGGCGTCGGATGTAGGAAGCCCAAAAAAGCAGACGTTATAGTGTGTTTTGTAGTAGTGATGATTGCCTCCCAGAAAAATCTAGTATGATAGCATCAAGGGAAATCCCCTTCGCAATATTTGTCACACTTCCCAAACTGGGTCTAGTCATCTGCTTAATACAGGCTTATCCTCCAGTCTCTAGCCCCAAAAAATTTAGGATATTACATTAGTTAAAGTTGTTTTGTACAAGTATTCTTTGTGTTTGAAGTCACCTTTTGTGACAAAAAGAAGTACATTAAAATAGTAATATAGGAGAAGTTCAAGAAGTTTTGATTGTTTATAGGGCATTTGCCCCCATTATTTACCAAGGAAAAATCATGGCTATATATTATAAGTGGGGAAAAAACAAAAAAAATACAACTTGAACTTCAAAATATCAAATTAGAGGTTTCCTTCAAAAATGAGTTCTCAATTACTACATTGTTATATGCTCCTTCGGTCCTAAATGTGGGACATAGTTTCACTATAAACTAGGTTCTACATTTAGAGTTGGATGTAGTATTAATTAGTGATTTTTCTATGAAAGAATATTGCTATGGACATTGATGTATTTGGTCATTAATTAGGTTTCAAACTTTCATACCCCACTGGTATATTGACATTCATCAGAGCACTTATGCACAACTCAATGGGTATTTATCATAGTATTAATACACAGTTTAGAAGGAAAAACACAAATAGCATAATTTACTGAAAGCTCTTGATTACAAACAGGAATACCCACAGGGGCACATACGAAATATTTAAAAAATTCTAAAACAACCAATTATAGAATTCCACAATAAATAACTCAGGACGGGTCTTGAACCAGTTCGAAAATTGCAGTTGCCAATATCCGCCGTCTTACCCCGGGAGCCACGTCCAGTACTATGTTCAATAAATAGACAATAGCAAAGGGCTGGGATTCAAGTGAATCTCAAGGTAATCTCACATTATATGCATGCACAGTAGAAAGCACATAACATAAACAATACTAAATGTAAACAAATATCACATACGGCACCAATTGCAACCAAAGGATCCCACTGATCCGTTACCACAACACTGAGCATTCAGATGGGTATCGACCCATAATGCAACATCCCGTTTTCAAAAGCAGTATATTTTTTTTCATCAGAGTAGAGCATCGGAGCATAAGAGTAACTGATATATATTCAAAATGCCAACTGGCTAACTGTAGTAACGGTACATTGATCCGAATGTTTTCAAATGTAAACACAACAGAAGTGTCTCCCTGGCGATCCCCACGCTGTGACAACAAAAGATAGTTTTCAGCCGAACCTCTACGCTTGCTGCTTTCTTCTCTCCTCGGTCCTCGGTTCTCCTGATCTTGATGCTATGTTAAGAGTTGAGGTCCGCACCGGACCTCAGGTAACGGTTAACCTCATGCTTACATACACACATATGGATTACAGATAATCACCACCTTAACAGTACTAAACACAACAAATGAACCACACCCAACCAATGCAAATGTATCGCTCCCAGCACATCGCTCCCAGCATTTCAAATGTATCGCTCCCAGCATGCATACAGATATCTTCTAACACCCATATACACTCAACACACAATACTATCTCTACGCATACAATGCACATAATACATATACGCATACAATAACCATCAGAGTTAGTGTTACAGTACGCGAACGTACATTCGTTGACGATATTCGGAACAACTGTTGGTCAGAACGTAATCACAGGTATCCTATAAGGAAAATAGTGTATTTGTTACTAATCAATCATCATAACAGTCATTTTAGTCAAAAATGACCATTTTACCCCTGACTCCCCTAATCGGCGGAATTTCGCCAGAACTTCGTTACTTTGACTCTAATCTTCCAAAATTTTTCCATATCTCTAACTCCATCATAATTTTCGAAATATATATATCATATTTAACCCTAAAACATGATATCTATAATATACTGGAAGATTAAAGATCAAAACAACAACTACCCTAGAACTTCAAGAACTACCGAACTAAAGACTAAGAACCGAAGAACTTACCCTTGAAGAACTTCCTACTCCTTCTCCAGAGCTTCTCTCTCTAACTTCTCTCTAGGATTGTTTGTGAATTGGTGAAGAATGAAGAGAAGTGAAGGGGTCTATTTATAGGCAAACTACATGGATCTTAACCCTTGGATCTTCTTTTGCATCAACGGTCACTACTACAAAATGCTACAAAATGACCTAAATAAGACCCAATTAACGACCCTTTACTGAGGGACGTCTTGGAGGGGGTAGAGGAAAATTTTGAAATTGGCGACCTGATCTTAAATAAGGTCGCCTTATTAAGGCGACCTGATTTAAGATAAGGTCACCTTATTAAGGTTAATAAGGCGATCTGACTTTCAAATCAGGTCGCCTTTAAGGCGACCTGATTAATATTGAGTTCGCCTTAAAGGCGACCTTATATTCAATCAATTACGTCTTATTGTTTTCAATTAAGATGACACGGTTATAATTTGAATTCGCCTTAATGAGTTCATAAGGCAACTTGATCGATTGAGTCGCCTTATGATAACAAAGGCGACTGATTTCAAAATCCGTGTCGCCTTTGTTGAAAATTTTTAAATATAAACTACATTTTAATTTTTCCCTCAAAAGAATTATTAACAACAAGCGTGCGACTTGTAACAATGAGATAGGAGATATCCACTACCAAGTTTTGGATCATATCGGTGTAGTAAAATCGGAAGTAAAATAATATAGTAAACTTGGAAAGACACAAACTATGAGATATCTACCAAGTTTTTGCATCGGCCTTGAAACCACCAAGCAACACAAGAATCACACTAACACAATACATAAACACAATATATATATAACACCAAACTTGCATATTTTGAGCAGACAAAACACCAAATAGATACAAATGAACAACAGTAGCAAATTAAAGAATCACTAACACAATAACATATTAATCATGCTCAGCTACTAACTAGGCTATGTGTTGAAGAAGATGTCTAGATATCATGTCTCGAGGCAGATCGATCTCATCCTCGCGAGAGTACGGATCCGCAGTACCCAAAAGCGTAAATTGGGGAAACAAGGTATAAGATAAACCAATTAAGTGAAGGAAATAATTAACAACTCAAGTAAAACAACAAAAATTCAATAAACTTGAGAATCACGGAAGCGATTACGTACGTTTTGAAAACCTTGAATACGTCATTGTTACGCGATGGATTGCATCCAACTCATAACGTAATATCCGCACTCGGTGCTCCACGGTTGTTGATGGCACTATAAATCAAAGGCAAATTGTTAAAAAGCGAATAAAGGCATATCTAAAGCTCTGTGTCAATGAAATAACTTGAATTGAAACTACTCACCGTTTCGGTTTAAACCACTTCGGTCCACCACCGCTCTTTTGCATTGATAAGCTCTCTATACGTCTTGAGGCCACTATCATTAAAATGGAAATTAACGAGACATGTTAAACCATTCATTTAAAAGAAGAATCGATGATTCGAGAAAAAATTTACTTACTCGGCAAACATGTTTTTGATATCCTCAGTGGATTGCCATCTCGAATCGAACCAATAACAGGAGTTCTTGCGAGGACAAACAACACACAGCGTTCAATGACCACTACAACATATACGTATTAATATTAAATTAAGATAAGAAAGCAATTTATTCACAAAAATCTTATAAGACAAAACAAAAGTACGCACCGTTCATGTATTGGCGCTAGATAACAAGACGATACTCCGTCGCCCATTGTTAGACCAACATAAATTGACCTCACTGGTAGCATCTTTGCAGCGAGCGAAGCCGTGCATCCAGGACATAAGTATCCATACGAACTCGCTCGCGGTGTCTTGCGCATAATTCACGCAGACACTATGAAATGAAATGATAAATGTTATTGAAAATATTAAAAAAAAACTGTCTCTTCTTCCCCCTCTCGCACACTCGTCACAGTCACCCGACGTTGGTTTTCTGGAATTTGCTTGCCGTGGTGTTTGTCTTGTTCTGGGTAAACAAGACCATCGGCAACAATCCGCCGGTGTGGGTCATCCAAATATAGAGTGCAAGCTATACCTCCCTGTCGAGTGTGAGACGGCTCCGCCAATAACTACCTCTCGGGAGGAGAAGGTCCGCTAATATGTACCTCGGAGGCTGAAAACTATCTTTCTTTGCTGGGATATTGGGGATTCGCTCGGTTGTGCGTTGTCTTTGTACCCATAGCTTGCATTTCACCCCGTAGTTGTGCCATAACATCTTTCATAAGGTTTGCTCGAACTAAGCTTCAAGCTCCTACGGCTCTAGGTCATACAAACGTGAACGTCGTCTCAAAATTTTGCGACACTCACTCCCTCGTCTCCCCTCGAACAGCATCAGGGTAATCCGGCTTCCAAATCGCCGTCGACAAAATGTCCTGCCGTATACCCAGCGTGAATGAGCCTTGGCTACTACACGCTGCTCAAGTGAATCCTGTACTCATAAGATTTTTGAGGCTATTTAATACTTCTAATTCAACTACTTACGATCTTTGAGGCAACCGCAGCAACATCTTCATTGATGTATTTGTCACACTTCATCCTCGCAGCCTTTCCATTTTTGTGACGAGGAGGACGTTGGGGCTTGGATAGATGGAAGGATCGGATTGGGAAGCTTCCTTCATTCGCCGCAGCCTCTTCCTCCATCATCTTTCGTTCCACTTCTACTAGCCACCTCTAGACAAGCAATGCGGATACTTATTTTCGCTTGCCTCTCTCTATTGGCTTGGCTTGTTTCTGTGACACGAAAACAAACAAAAAACCGATCGTCATTTAATTCAAGTAGATTCAAATTAAAGATAAGATATGACAAATTTTACGAGAAATTCAGGATTACATAGGGACGCCACAAACTCTCCTCCAGTCCTCCGGAGAAATGAAATCATAGGTCATACATGGATCCTCGTCCCTCTTTGGCCCGCGAATATATTTTCCAGTCAGCTTGTTCTTAAAATCTTTCCAACGGAGACGAACTTCGCCCATCCAATGCTTCTTCATGGCCTTAGTGTTAGGGACATCAAATGTTTGTTGCAAGGTGAAAGAGAAGATATGACAGAAATCAAGTAATAAGACTAAAGATACAAATGCAGATATATCGAAAGTGAGATACCAAAATCTGTGTCCAAATCAACTCCTTCGTCTTATCAGGAACGAACTTCCAAGCTGAGTAAACAATACGCACTTTGCTTCGAGCCAGAAAGCCTAAATAGCTAATGAAGCTGTCTTCCTCTCTGCCAATTGGATTCATATTTTCATTAAACTCCACATGCAGTCTCTTACATTGTCTAGCGAGCAATTAGCGCACCCATGTGTGTGCTACCTCTCCCCTTTCTCACAACAGGCATATCAACCCTATCTCCCGATGACTCGTCTGAGCTAGACATATTCCTGTTCATCAAAGACCAATCATTTATGTTAGATAGGTTTTTAAATAATAAACAAATTAATAAAAGGGTTAAGGAGCAATTTTACACATGAGCTTTTTCATGGGCCCGAGCGCCCGCGTGCTTTTTCCGGAGCAAAGTACACACGTGGTTACGTTTTGGGAGCGTCCACACCACGGCGAGTTAGTTGACCGTTAGTCAACCTGTTAAGTTGGATGAAATGAACGATAACTGGGTAACCTTACACTTTTGCCCTTGTTTTAAATAAAATTACTTTTTACCCAAGTTTTTAAAAAAAAAAACTAAAAATACCCTCCTTAGTGGGCCCACCTAGCCACCCACCTGGCCATGCTGTAGGCTTGGCCGGTTGGCAGCCCCGTGGCGGTGGTGGAAGGGTATTTTTAGTTTTTGTATTCTTAAAACTAAGGGCAAAGGGTAATTCTCATTTAAAACTAAGACAAGGTAATTTTCATTTAGTACTTAGGGGCAAAATGGTAATTTTCTTTTTTCCTACCATCAGCGTCACGTCGGCATCACGTCGGCGTCCATGTCGGCGTGTCGGTCAAATAAGCGCCGCGTCTTCATCCAGTTAACGGTTGTGCGGCCAACTAAGCGCGTGGTCTTGGCGCTCTAAAACGTAACCACGTGTGTACTTTTGCTCGAGAAAAAAGCACGTGGTCTTTGGCGCTCTGGGATAAAGCTCAGATGTTAAATTGCTCCTCAACATGTTAATACATGAACCAACATGTTAAACGACCACAAAAAGAACATAGTAGTTAAACACATCATTTGTATGGCGAAGATCTTACTTTACATGGTGTCCCATATTCCTTCACAATGATCCTTTCTTGCGATATATTCTTCATCATCTATCAATTCTACTTCACGTGTTGTAGGTGGATTTGTTGTGAAAGGAGTGTATCGTCAAGGTTCAAGGATTCTTCACGTATACTGCTTTTTTACTTTGAAGTACAATGGACATTCCTTTATTTATGGAGTCTGTAACATAAAACACTTGTTTCTTTGACTTGCTAAAATGAATGGCTCACCTCTATGACCAAGTCTTTGAAGATCAACTGAGACAAATCCAAATTTAGGATCTATTACAACAGCATTATTGCTAACCCACTTACATTTCAATAAAGCAACTTTGAACTTGCTTGTAGTTGATCTCCCATATTTCTTCGATCACTCCATAATAGGCCATTGATGCTACCACCGGGTTTTTGTCTTCCGAACTCGAAAAGTGCATGGATTCAGCTTCAACCATCACCCCACTATTTTGCACAGCATACTTGTCATCTTGGTCTTTTGTGTAGAAAGAATATCCGCTTGACATCGTAATCGCTCTCCAAGTGATGACTGAAAAGAAGGCCCCCTGCTAACCACTCGATTGTATTCGACACTCCGGTCTCGTGCAATACCTTCTCACCGAACCACTTTATGAACGCTCTTCTTTTGCTCATTCGCTATCTCGCATGTCACTCTTCCTTGGATTCATATTCTTCAAACTCTTTCGTGTTCATCAATGTATGGTTGAACTTCTTCCGTATTATTCAAGATGTACAGTGTGTGCTTGCAACACCTCTTCACGAGGCTTATTCTTCAGTTTGATTCCTCGAGTTCCCTCGCTTATCCCCTCGTCATGCTGAGATTGTATCGTCGGCCCTGATAGATAATCTTTGCGGAACTCCATAGCCTCTTCAACTACATATCTCTCAACTATTGAGGCTTCCTACGATAAGGGTTTTTAGAATACCCTTTTAAGATCTTCATGTATCGCTCGAAAGGGTACATCCACCTTAGGTAAACTGGACCGCACAGTCTTACCTCCTTACCAAGTGCACTATCAAGTGCACCATGATATCAAAAAGGCAGGAGGGAAATGCATCTCTAGTTGGGACAAAATAATATAACCCTCATTCTCCAATTCATCCAACTTTTCAATGTCAATGACTTTGTTGCGAGATAGCATTGAAGAAAATACTCAATCTTGTTATAGTGGATCGAACTTCATCTTTCATAATGCCTCTTATAGCTATTGGTAGTAGTTGTTGCATCAACACATGATAATCATGGGACTTCATTCCCACTAACTTCAAATCGTTCATTGAGACACACTTTCTCAAATTAGAAGAATATCCTTGTGGCACCTTAATGTCATATAGACATCCACACAAACTTTTCTTCTCCGCTTTTGATAGTGTATGAGTTGCTTGGCTCCATGTATGCCCTCTTACCATCTTCCATTACTCGTGGATGTAACCTTTCTCTTATTCCCATGTCAACCCAGATCTAGTCTCGCACTAATTCCATCCTTAGTCTTCCCTGGTATGTGCAAAAGAGTACTGACAAGGCTATCACAAATGTTTTTCTCCACATGCATCACATCAAGATTGTGTCTCACATCAAGACTACGCCAATATGGAAGATCAAAGAAAATTGATCTCTTCTTCCATATATTCTTCTCACTCGCCTTCCTTTGCTGCTTACCCAATATGACATTGATATGTTTCACCCGACTATAAACGTCCTCTCTGGTTAACGCCTTTGGAGCCGTATTCTGCTCCGGTAATATTGGACATGTTTTATGCCCCTTCACACTGTACCCTGACAAATTTCCGTATGCGGGAAAGTCGTTTATCGTGGTAAAAATCATTGCACGCAACTTGAAGTGCTCCTTCTTATATGCATCAAACACATCTACGCCTTCCTCCCACAACTTCTTCAAATCCTCAACCAAAGGCGCCAAGTACACATCGATATTGTTCCCGGGTTGTTTTGGTCCAGAAATCATCATAGAAAGCATCACATACTTGCGTTTCATACATAGCCAGGGAGGTAAGTTGTATATTACAAGGAGAACCTCGTACAAAGCCCGGTAGAAGGTTTCTTGGCTCATTTGCCAAATTGAGGGAACATTTCGTCTATTTTCTTCCATTCATGAGAGTCGGTAGGGTGCGAAGATATTTTCCATCGGATATTCTCTCATCGAATGCCATCTCAACTTCTTCGCCGTTGCTTCACTAGTAAACAGACGCTTAAACCGTGGAATTATTGGAAGATACCACAATGCCTTCAAAGGTTGCCTTTTTGTTGTCCGCTCTCCGTAAACACTAACTTTCTTCACT